>UYYA01004892.1:0-28150 GCA_900624975.1 Angiostrongylus costaricensis | reverse complement strand
GTCATTCGACACACCGTATAGAGGGCAGTGACATCGAAGGACTCCACCACGTACGCGCTGTTGGGTCGCGCGTTACGTAGACGATCCAGGAACATTTGGGTGTTCGTTAGATGAGCTGGAATGTACTTCAACAACTGAGTAAGTATTAGGGTTATTATTAGTATTAGGGAACCACGTTATTCTATCTGTTGGCCCGTCCACGCAGCTAACGATAGGTCTAACCTTAAATAACTATGGATCGATAGACACGAGATCATCGCTGGATACTAACTTATGGGTTTTGATAAGTAAGTACAGGACGAGACATGTTGGTAAGTAGATTTTGAGATAAGAAATAACTGATGGTTTTAACCCGGCCGCTCTTGCCACTTTAGCCCATTCGTTGTTTAACTTTCGGTATTGACTTTTAAATTCCTTCTCAGACGACGGACGATAAAGTGAAGCATCTTCAAGGTGCTCTTCCGTTATCTCAACATCTAACTGATGGGGAATTACAACGAACTTTCCACCCTTATCACTGACCGATAGTCTTATGTTTTTTGATCTTATCAGCTCTCGTACCTCTCGCATACCACGTTTTTGTATTTCAGTGAGGTTGGAGCAGTATTTTTTAGCGCGATAGTGATTAAGGACTTTGAAAGTTTCATTCGTAAACATCCGAAATTTAACATCAACTTTATTAATGGGCCCTTGTTGTCTAAAGAACGGTTGGAGAAATGGTGGTACTGGTATCGCCCCTACTTTTTGTTGTTCGCGTCTATTTTGCGCTTCATCCCTAGCTTTTTTGCGGAGTCTATCTTGAAGTTCATGTCATTAATTTAACAATAAACATTTGTTAAACTTTGGATGTCTACGAATGAAACTTTCAAAGTCCTTAATCACTATCGCTCTAAAAGATACTGCTCCAACCTCACTGAAATACAAAAACGTGGTATGCGAGAGGTACGAGAGCTGATAATATCAAAAAACATAAGACTATCGGTTAGTGATAAGGGTGGAGAGTTCGTTGTAATTCCCCATTAGTTAGATGTTGAGATCACGGAAAAGCACCATGAAGATGCTTCAGATATGGCTTAGACGGCGTGTGTCCAAATTACAAATCTAACGACAGCAGGGTTTTATTGTACCTATCTATTACCTCCAAAAAAAGTGAGCAATTGGGTAGCACTTGCTGGAATACCACCGAACACCCCGAAATGCCATCTAGTTCGAAATCGAGTGTATGACGGGCTGCGGGTAATGCAACACTGCGTACTTTGCCCTAATGGTAGGGATGGCGATCGCGTGCTGTTGGGTACGCTGCAGCTGATTTCAGTTCAAAAAGATGTCAACCTGTCAGTAGGTGTGGTAAGAGTTGGAAATGTGTTTTTTCAAGGATGCAGTTTACCCACTGATAAATGTTCCATTTGAGGACGCATAGCCTTCTGTCTAGTACAAACACATCTACAAATAACTCGAAAGACCGACTTTCTATGAACCTCGGCATAAATAGTTGATATATTTATTTATGAGATCTTATAAACTGATCTTCTTAAGCTGACGCGAGGTTGGTACAGATCTTCGTTGTCGTTGTTTTTGATGTTATTGATCGATGGCTGACGTTTCGGCGACTTCGCCTTCCTCAGAGCCGTAATATTACGTGCGGGTCGAAGGCCAAGTCGCCGAAACGTCAGCCATCGATCAATAACATCAAAAACAACGACAACGAAGATCTGTACCAACCTCGCGTCAGCTTAAGAAGATCAGTTTATAAGATCTCATAAATAAATATATCANTGATATATTTATTTATGAGATCTTATAAACTGATCTTCTTAAGCTGACGCGAGGTTGGTACAGATCTTCGTTGTCGTTGTTTTTGATGTTATTGATCGATGGCTGACGTTTCGGCGACTTGGCCTTCGACCCGCACGTAATATTACGGCTCTGAGGAAGGCGAAGTCGCCGAAACGTCAGCCATCGATCAATAACATCAAAAACAACGACAACGAAGATCTGTACCAACCTCGCGTCAGCTTAAGAAGATCAGTTTATAAGATCTCATAAATAAATATAACATCTACAAATGTTTCACCGGTGATACGTTATCTTTTTGCAAAAATGAAGTACTTCTAAGCTCCAACTGTCTCTATTTAATAATCACCAAATATGCTGGTAAACACCTTTTAAATTCGAGCTGACAAGATAACTCGCTCGAAAGGGCTCTTCAACTATGGAGTGACCACAAAAGGCCTTGCAAAAGAGCTTTGTCAAGCGAAATAGGCTAAAAAGAGGGAAAGCACTGAAGTAAACATTTACGTTCCGAAATCTTCAGCGCAGTACACATTGAATTCAGTCGCATGGTAAAGTGGCATTCGGTAAAGTTAGTGAAATCGAATATGTGGCGCGTTCATCGGTAGTTAGTAAACGACGGAAGCTCTCCTTTTTAAAATTTGCCAAGTATTTATGCTAAACCTTTATCCTCCCACTTCTTACCATACTCGACAGATGTTAATAAGTGTTAGTAGGTCGATCTGTCGATCGAGAGCAAACGTTTAAAACAGACTAACCAGCGCAGACTTCTAGAACGCCACATAGTTTCCACTTCCCGTGTTCACTTCTTTCAAACGTTTGAATTGTAATTTTCTAAAAAAGCCTAACTAAAATCTATTCATTAAAGTGCTAACAACTCCACATTATTTTTTCTAATTTACTGATAACGGCACCTTCGTGTAATTAACTGCTCTTCTTCCACGGCGAACAATGTTTGCTTGGATGTGGCTAAAACGGGAATTCCAACTTAACTGTTATGTGATTCCACCGCCTTTCACATGAGAAAAAAGCTGCGAAAATTTTTATCGAATTTGTGGCATTTTCACCTTCTTGAAAACTGCAGCGTTTCATTCGACTTTCCACGGCCATCCATTCTTCCGACGTCGGTTTTCGTGGCCGCGTTGAGCACCGACCGCAGTCGAATTGTGTGAAGTGCCGGATGAATTAGGAACCTCACTCGGTAATGCGCTTTTTATACACGTGGGTTGTTGACCTGTTGTTTTGTCGGCTGATCACGTTTGATATTGATATGGCTACATGTAGGCATCCTGTAGTAGTTGTTATCATGTCACCTCGTGTCTAGCAACCGAGTGCTTTCCAAAACAGACACGTTTTACCTTGGCATAAATGACCATTGCTTTACTCGACTATTGAATACTAAAGTATTGCGAAAGCTTTCGCTTTTTGAGCACTTCAGTGTTTTAGTCTTTATTTGAACACCTTATTGATGCTTCATTCAAAACGAATACTAGCTTTTGATAAAGAAATCTCTTAGAACGTTGTTCAGCGCTTAGCATCTTTCGATAAATGGGAGAGCCAGTTGCTGAAGCAAATGTTGGGACCTCTTCTCTTCTGAAGTTTCTTTTCTAAATTTTTTGGCGCTGTTCTTATTATTCCATTCTATGTCCGCACTTTCTTCTTCTCTAAGATGGGAATGTACAAAAAATATGAAAATAAATTACCACTTTTGCGTGTCTTACTCACGAAGCTTCCTTTCTGAGGGATTCACAGCCAACTGCTCGCGAGACTCCGTGGAGCATCGCGAGAAACATGAGAGATTCTGCTTACCTGAGACGAAAATGGGTCCACGGAATGCATATTCTGCTTCTGCTAAGCCAATTTGGGAAACGTCTTCTGTGTACAAGACGACATATTTATTTATGCGTGCGTGAGTGTGGTCTCGTTCTGTAGATTATATTCTACAAATGAATTCGGCCGAAAACTTGCAATCAAACGATCTGGGAATATCAGGAGTGGCAGGAAACACCAACAAATAGGTGCCTCGTCTACTCTGGAAAAGATTGGCAAGCCACCCATTGGTAAATGATGACCACGCGTTTTGTGGTCAGCAATCTATACTTGGGTATCAAACGCTAAGCGCAGTAAAATAAGTGGACTTCATTTTTTTATAAACTCATTTCTTATTTCCACAGCTTCTTCAGTTTGGTGGGCTGCGAATTTTTGTTTTTGCCTGGCTATATATACTAATTCCATGGCTAATCGAAAGCGAATCGAAATAGCAGAAGTGGAAGCAGACAATCCACTCTTCAGCACTTAATAATTTACAAGAAATACCACGTAGGAAAAGTTTATTTTGCTTGGACATACTTTGAAATACGACACTTTGAAAAGTACGCTCCATATAAGTAAATAAGCCATCAACAAAACTTTACACTTGTTGTGAAATATAAGAGCAATTATGCTGAGATAATGTTGAGGACATCGTGGTTTATACCATAACTTCAGCTTAACTTTGTTAATCCCGATTTGTGCTCCCGAGAACAATCCCGTTTACAGGTGATTGTTGATAGCGCCTGTAAATCAATAAGACGGCTGAGAGACATGCGAAACGAAGGACGCGCATGGTGTGGTGGTGAACGCGTAAGCCCCCGGAAAGGGTAATAGCGCGTTTGCTCCTCACCGCTGATACCTGCGGTCTAGAGCTTTGCAAATATCTCAGGATATAACCACAACGTCTCTGGGATTTTTGCAAAACTCCGGACCAGTGGTGTCTACGGTTCAGACCGAACACGCTATTAAGTTTTTCGGAGGTTAAAGTGTTCACTATTACACCACCGAGTTATTCGTCAAAGAGTCATGGTTATATACCAACCGTCTACGACAGCATACACAACGCCTGCATGCCTTTGAATTATAACTGGGTTCTACAAGTTAAAAAACTCCTTAGCGAAAACGGAACTGTTCTCGCTATTTCGTAAGATCGCATAGAAAAAAGCATTCTGGTTTATGACGAATTGGCAGCTGTTCAATAAGAACATAAGGATATTGCCATCTAGAACATGCCACAATACCTTCTGCTTAGAATTCCTTGATCTTCTTCACGCGCTCCGTTCAGTTAGTGATGAATGAAAGCCACCATCTATCTCAAAAACATTTCGCTGGCTACTGTCTACTTCAATGTTGATTAACCCAATAGATGGTACTTGTTCTCCGACTTTTCACGTAAAACTTACTTCTTATGCTTCGAAAAATAATATGTTTTCAAAGAATTTGATTATGATATCATGCCACTTGAAGGTTACACCAACCGTGGGTTTTGACGGGAGTACATAGTAGCTCGTTCTTGTGATGCGGAAGATGTTGTGCGTTGCAAAGGTATGTCGTCCGTAAAGAAGACGGCATTCTTGACGCGGTGCTCATTATGCATCGAGATGACCTTCCTAAGAGAAGTAAGAAATTCATCTGTTGGAAGCTTTTGTCTGCAAAATTAGTAAAATATTGGCCGACAGTTTATCGTGCAGTAGATGGAGGTGTTCTTTGGCCGCAATCTTAGCGCTGTCTTCATGTGCTTCCTCGCTTCTCCTTTACAGTAGCTAAAAATGAGTGCATGCAATATTGCAGGCTCCACCCTTTGCATTCGATCCAGCACTTGATGTCAAGTACTTCGGACATGCCATGCCACGCTGTCAGAGGTTTTGATAAGTAAGGAGTGTACGTGAAATCGCGCCGAGATCCTTGCATCTGGTGTCTGTTCTCGTCTTCAGTGAAATATGAAATGAATCAAAATTCTATGCCTTAGCAAAGTGATAATGCGGCGTATTGGATTAAGGCAATTGACAGCGTTGGCGAAAACACATCGGTATTAAAACAGTTTTAGAATAGTATTTTCTCACAATTCACAGTTTTTAAGCTGATTTCCAAGCTTGTGGTCAAAAATCCGTACAACTACATAATTCGCAACAACTGACTTTCCTTTGACTTTGGCAGTGATAAAAAACTCGGCCTTTCTGCTTGAGCATAGGTTGTATACGAGCTTAATTTGTTGAAATAGGTTTTATGCTGGCTTTATAAAGAGTTTTCTTGATAGCGATTTTCCGGTTAGCAGTTTCTCATCCTTCAGACCACTGACAGGTAAAATTGACATGTTTGACAATTGACATAAAATTGACATCCACTAAGGAAAAGACTTCTGGCGCTTCAACAGAAAAAACTTAACGCTAATTTTCAATCGCGGTGAAAGCAACTTCACTCACGGCTTTGTTCTTTCTTAGCTTTCTACATATTGATGGAGGGAAGCCAGTTGGAGTTAACAAGGGTTAGGAATTGGCCTGATTCAGACCAAAAAAATTATGTTGAGGTAGGAGCAAGGTCGCATGTGATTGCACACATATTACATATAGAAGGTTTCCCCTTCTGCAGATTTTTGGACTTTAGATTTTTGGAATTCTTCCAGGGCGCGTCAATAATTTTGTGGGATGATATTTCAGATTCGACTGATGACGGTGAATTTCACTTCAAATTCGTTCCCGGTCATATGCGCTCCTAGTGAAATACTTTGCATGACTTTAAGTTTCCTTGATAGGTGTTCGTCTGCACAGAGTCGTAGTGGCCTATCTGCTGAATTGACAATGATTTACGACAGATCAGATATACGTAGTAGAGTAGCGGAGTTCACGTCGTTATGGTCGATAATGTTTACATAGATTTTACGTTTTACAAAGACGGTCACAAAAGCTTCCCTGAACCGATCCTTTTTAATTGCTCTATCATTATGCTTACTATGTTGGAAAAGAACACAGGTAGAACGAGACCTTCGTTAGATTTATCGCTTAGTTGTGGTTTTTTTCCTTCAAACATATCCCCAGCAGCTATCGGTTTCTAAGCATTAGAAATGTCTATGTGACAAGTTGAGTGATTTTCCTTCTGCTCTTTTCCTGTGCATATATGGTTATCCAAGACATGTTTCTCAAAAACTTCTTGGCCTGTCGAATTCGCAAAAATTTTTGTGGACACTGAAAAATCTTGAAAACTTGGTCCTAAATACAACCAAGCGGAAAGCAACTGTGGTTCTATTGAAGATCAAGAAGGAAAAGACGTATCTGGGACGCTTGTGTAACTTCGGCAGTTATATGCAAGAGTAAATGGGAGAGAAAGCTCTTTGTCTTCGAGTTAAACTTCTGGCCTGGTTAAATTCCGAGAAAATTCGTTCTCATTTGGTGACATTAGTGAAATAAAGTAAAATCTAACCGATTTTTTGTAGAAGAACATCCTTCGCCGCTTTAAAGTCATTCGTCTTTCTACGACTATTTTCTGGTGCCACAAAAGTTGAACGATGTAAACAAGCCGTATGCATTATTTAAGGCGCGTGTAGCGCAGTGGTCAACGGCGCCCTGCAATACACATGGGATCGATCTCCGCGCCGTACGTTCACCAAGCTTTCTATCACTCCGGGGTCCGCGAATTGGTCCCATACTTGTCTGGGAAGATACGAACAGTGATTCGAGAAATCACTATGCCACCGCGAGTCATTGTAAAGGTCAGATACGAATTCAATCTTCTCTACGATGCCTGATGAGTTCAAATGCATGGCGCGTCCATCTGGGATTGATCAACGCCCAGAGTTTTATCCTTAACCCTTTCATTAGTAACTTTTGTGAATGTATAAACCACAAAAGTATAAATGGATAGGCTAATTCCACAGTAATTTCGCCATCAGAATTCAACGAAATTATTTCCCATCCTTCTTGAAACAGCACTGAGTATTTTTTTGAAGCCATGTCGCAAAGTACTAACGTTTGTAACCTTTTCCGAGTCCATCATAAAGGAAAAACTGCTTTGGTCCTCACCTTAATACTAACGCTATGAGTAGAAATAAAAAACATTTGATAATTCTGGATCAAAAATTTTCATCGCTCCCTTAACCAGATGAAGCAGAGCTGCATGGGAGCGACTGACGGAGTACCTCGTGGTGACAAATAGATTATGAAATGAGTAGCGTCACTTACCTTCGATGCTAAGGAATCCTCCTGGCTTTCCTTATTTCCTGAAGAAGAATTTCTGCATTGCCTATTTTTTCACATATTTTTCTCTAAAATATTCCACAGAGGCTTAAAGCCAAGAAAGAGCTGGCTCTGTGTTCCTTGATTTAAGCTGCTGCAGTAAATTAGCCCTCTTGAACCTCTCACATCATGCAGTAGGAGAGAAGTAAGAGCGAATAGCATCTTTGCATAAACCAACGCCTAAAGAAGAATTTGACCCACGATTCCCCTGAACGACAATAAGTGGAAGAGATAGAAAGCAACAAATCTAAGAGATTTAATACGAAGACGTCATTGTTCAAGTTCATTCTTAGTCTGAAAGAAGTAAAAGTGCTTCTCCTCAATCCGAAGAAAAATTAGAACTACCAATATTATGGTCCTTACCACTTTTGAAACGAGAACAGACAATATACTCTGAAGAAAAATAACACTAATTTTGATGAAACTGAGGTTAAATGATAAGACTTTGTTTTTCCATTCACCTCCTTGTTGCCTTTACTGACTGTCATTTCGTCATGCGGTGTAAGAGACGAAGCGTAAGAATATGAAAGAGAAACGAGAGGACAGAGAGCAGGAAATTTCAAGGCCATAATTGATCCATACTTACTTGGACACCTGGCTGACACGTATTCACTGGTTGTGCGGGCTCCAGAATAGCCTCCATTTTTCGGAGTATTGCTGCTTTACACATTGAGGGTTCCTGGAGTGTCGAAATCAGTCTAGCCAAAGTCTGCTCCAGGTCGCCACCACCATAGGCACTTGCCGCCCTTGTTGATCGGCGGGGGTTTGCCACCACGTGAATAGGCTGATACCTGGACGGTGGTGAATCCTGGTATTCGTTTACTCTTAGATGGGTTTTCTGATGTAAACGGCAGGGTTCGGCTGAGCTTTGGAGGCTCTGCGGGGGGTTAAATCCCACCTCCTATACATCGCGGCCTGAAACCCAGGAACACGTTCTTGTCACGTTGACGCGGTAAACCGTTGCGAAGAATTGATGCGTAAGCGTTTTCAATTCGAAGTGCTGTTTGTTGCTGTTTCTGTTTTGCTCTCAATGGTTCCACTAAGAATATTACCCATGCAAATTTCAGCAAAAAGAATTTAGCACACAAGCGCATATGAGAGCAGAAATGCTTGTCTTGATATGAAAATACTTTGTTTTATTGGTAGCAGATTCATTTCCCATCAAATTTAATCGAGATTAACAAGTTCTCTAGCTTGAACGATTTACAGTGAAACGCTGCTCAGATCGTTGAATCACAAATCTTAAGTAATAGCAATTTTGAGGGATGATTTCGAAACCATAAGCTTTCTAATTTTTTGATAGATTTTTGATGAAGCAGTGTAAAATGTGGTAATACGCAAGCCAGTACATCCACACACATGTGCACTTAATAGGTAATGATATACGTTCGAAAGGTACCATTACCGCCCAGGTGAAACAGGAAATTGGTCATATAAATTCACCTTAATGTGAAGGCTAGTGCATTGTCATTTTTGATGTATGTTCAACCCTTTATTGGCTTTTCGGACGTTCCAGAAAGCGTCACAAATCGGATTAAAACGCCTCACGTTGTTAAGTTCCATAGAGACAAGTCCAGATTTCCAAAGCGTTTTATATATGCGCTATTGATAGCGGTCCTGCATGGGTTTATACGTTTAGATGCACCTACTATTTTTTCTGAAATGTTATTCACTCATGGCTTGAGAATGGACCAAAACTACTTCAAACTACCGCTAAGAGATGTCATCCATTTGAAGAATTTTTGGATGTGCCGCCTACTTCTGTTGTGACTTTATTGTACACGTTCACCAAAACTTCAGCAGCATCACTTATAACACTATCGGTTATCGATAAAATATGAGTGGATAATAAATGACCTTCCTCTTCGTTTATAACAGCTTATGCTGCCTTGTAAGCTCAGTTTGCTCGAGGGACAAGAAGAAGTCATTTTTGGCTCATCGTTCTCTATTTCCACTTGTAGTAATGAGTAGGTAGGCAAGAGTAGCTCGGAAGGCTCCGTTGTTGTACTAGCTTATTAGCCACCAGACGTGAAGAACAGTACGGCTTCAAGACCAGACAACGTCACGGTTCGATTTCCTTGAAACTAGAACAATCTGCATGATAATATATCATAACATAACCGAATAAATAGTATAAGAACAAAAGATCTCATACTAAAGGATCCCATAAGGGGTTGTGCAACCCAAGCTTGGTTTCCCAAGGGATATTCGAAACTATATCCTGAAATGCTTGTTGGCCGAAAATCTGCTATGCAAATAACATGGACAACAACAACAACAGTACAGTGAATCATAAAAGAATGCCATTGTTTTTTGGGGTCGCTACAGATGCGAAATACTTTACAAAAGTCCGTGATCAACGTGTTCCTAACCCACGTCATCGACCTGTGTCAATAGTTGCAAGTGCTTTCTGAATTATGAAACGAGCAATTTCAGAATCAATTGCGCCACAACAGTAAAATGGTTGCAGGTAATTTCAGCACCTTCGAAACGGACCACCAACGTGAACTGTGCCAGTGAATACGAGAGGCCCGTGTAACTTCTGAGTGTAACCACTCCAAGTTACCTAGAGAATTTCCATACTTGCGAAACGTATATGAAATTAAACCCACTGGAATGATGGAAATTAATTTGAATGCTTTAATGGTTCTTAGATTATTTGTTACATCAACAATCAACAACATTCTAAAATGAATTAGATATGAGGTAGGTTAGACACTAGCGAATCCATAGAAGTCAACAAATTCCCGCTCTACACTTCGCTTGAAATTAAAAGAGGAAACCGTGCAAATTAGCCATAAAGAAAAACTTACTGAACTGCAGGTTCCGATCAAGTCGGGCCACCGCTCATCTGTCTACTGCCTGATGGTGCTGGCTACTAGTTCGGGCCGTGAAATAGTTCACTTGGTCATCTCAAAGCAGTCGCTACATACTTCAGTTGCCGAAAACGATTGACTTAAAACCGATTATGAACACAAAAGAAACCTCAGCATTGGAGAAGTTGATAGAACTTGCTGTCACAGTGAATGTCGCACATTCTGGCTCTGCTTATTTTTCTTCATTTCCTGCAGTTTGGAAAAGTTTAACAATTTGTTTGATATAAAGCATACGATAACAAAAACAATAACTTTTCAAAGCAACGATAAATCTGGGGCTTCGGCTCTATCAATCTTAAGTTTACTAAAATGAAACCAGTAGAAACACGCACAACTAGACACTTCCTTCACATTTACTAAAAAATTTAGCAATGTAGCCGTTATCTAGTCTTTTTTTTAGTGCGAAAGAAAGAAATGTGGTAACGTAACTACCTAGAATTAAATGAACCAATCGACATTTGATTGTGATCGAGCACGCTGAGTTGAAAGAGCTTCAGTGGATCAGAACGGAATTCAAGTCGAATCCGGAAAGGCTCCAATCAGTAAATAATTTCGAGACTAAGATGGTTTTTGAAAGTTGCTAGATAAATATGCCTTCTGGAACACGAGCAAATGAAGAATGTCCTATAAATCATAAATAAACATTGGTAGCAGATTCATTTCCCATTTATTATAAATGATTCATTAATAATTCAGCAGATTCAGCAATTAATTTCAGCAATTCAGCAATTAATAATTTATAATAATTCAGCAGACTCATTTATAAATAAACACTGCTATAAATCTGAGTTTACCTTTTAACTACGGATTTATCAGTCCTTGGCCAAAAGATCTACATTAACTTCAGTGCCGAGGATCGAGCTTGTACATTATGAAAAAGTCACAACACATCAAAAAGCCACCTATAAAGAGATAGTATAGCGTGCACTTTTAACATTACAACGAATAAGCGATTCTTCAAAAAATTTTCTTCAAGGGAAATACCTGAATCAGAAAAAAAAACACTACAGCGAATGATAATAGAACTCAAAAGAACGGTGCAAAAAAGCAGTCCAACCCTAGGAAAGTATTTCAAGCGTTCACAACTAATACAAACAAGGGAATACGTACATGATTTAAGTGCTTCTTACTCATCGAAATCCAGGTTGTTCCAGGATTTCGAGTTACAAGAGGAAAAAGAACAAAAAAAACAAAGCATTCCTTGAAGAAAAGAATATATGGAACGTACCGGGAAATCGTAGAAGGTATGACTTGTCATTAAAAATAATGAAGATAACAAAATATAACAAATGACAAGAAGTAAGACTGCTCCTCGACGTGATAAGTTCAAAAATAATCCGAAGTTAAAGTGCAGGCTACGTCACTCAACGAGTCCAGTGACGTTAGTGTACCAACGTGCCAAATTACCGATATGCTCCTCTAAAGTATCGCAGAGGTAACTCAACAGGTCAGTTAAGATGGTATTGGTGCGTTTTGTAGATGATGTGCCGACGTATCCTACTGCACCGGCGTACTTCATTAGACACCAAAACTGTGATTAATAAACTGCTGAATTTTTATTTCCAATTAAAAAGCTAGTTGTGAGCAATCATGACCTATGACGAAGATCATCCATACCGCCATAAGCAGACAGCTTTGAGAAAATATTATTCCTTGAGGCTTCTGGAATTGCGAGTTACCATGGATGGTCTTGGTCGCCATGAAGAACTCAGATAGCCGCTCATTCTGTTTGTTCCATTCTAATTTATGGGTCGCAATGTGACATTCTTTAGACGCTCTTCTTGGTCCAATCTTGACATTGAAATCTCCAGTGATGACCTTGAAGAATGTATGGTCTTCTCTGTAAAACTTCTCTAAGTCCATCTAGAACACTTCGACTTCTTCTTCGTCATAGTTTGATGTCGGCGCGTATACAACGAAGATTGTCAAAGCCGGTATTGACCCACATCTTTTCAACCGTAAACGCCCGATTCGGGTTATAAGCTGTTTGAATGAATCGATGACAAACTCGTGTTGACGAGAACACCAACACCGCAGACTCCTCTACTGTCGCATGTTCGAGGAACAGTTCTTCTCCGGTGACATAGACGGCGTTGAATGGGAGGCGGCGTCTCGTCTCGACCAAGCCGACGACGTTGTACCTNACTCAGATAGCCGCTCATTCTGTTTGTTCCATTCTAATTTATGGGTCGCAATGTGACATTCTTTAGACGCTCTTCTTGGTCCAATCTTGGCATTGAAATCTCCAATGATGACCTTGAAGAATGTATAGTTTTTTGTGTAAAACTTCTCTAAGTCCATCTAGAACGCTTCGACTTCTTCTTCGTCATAGTTTGATGTCGGCGCGTATACAACGAAGATTGTCAAAGCCGGTATTGACCCACATCTTTTTAACCGTAAACGTCCGATTGGGGTTGTAAACTGTTTGAATTAATCGATGACAAACTCGTGTTGACGAGAACGCCAACACCGCCGACTCCTCTACTGTCGCATGTTCGAGGAACAGTTCTTCTCCGGTGACATAGACGGCGTTGAATGGGAGGCGGCGTCTCGTCTCGACCAAGCCGACGACGTTGTACCTCATCCTCTTTGCTTACATGAACAAGTCTTTTGTCGAGGACTTGTATGCAAGCGTAGGTGTATTGTAGCTACAGGTCGTCACCATAGTTCTTCGTGATCTAGGCAACTTCCATTGGACCTCAGATTTTATCAGCCTCTCTATACTCGTCCTACCCAACGCTGCGAAATTGCATGCTCTTTCAGACGAACGTCGCGCACTGTCTCCATAGTGAAGATTGGGAAAGCTCCACTAGGAGCTGCCCGAGGAATCAAGGATGAATCAACGTCGCCCTTCAGGGATTTGAATCAGTTTACTCACTGTGAGAAAGTGCAAGGGAAACTCGGTTCTAACCAACTTCTATTCACTCCTTCTATATTATTTTACGACTTTTGCTTGTTTTCTTATCTGACACCTTTTTTAGATCTTAGGCATTATAAAGCCATATATTATTATATTTACTATTGGCGAAAATCCAACACTCTTGGCAAAAAAAGCGAATTAAATTCAAATAATTGTCTGTTCAAAAGTTGTCACCGTTCTCACACGGCATTCTTGACAGCAACTGCATTTGCTAAAAGAACGATTATAAATGAACGTCAATAAGACGAGAGAATTGGTCTGAGATACGATGCAAAGCCACGTGTCAGAATGAGGTATTAATCTCCACTCACTTCTGGATTTCTGAAACTTATCGAAAGCACCTCACGAGTTTTACATGTCGATGTCTTTGATTCTTTTGCTAGGATCGTGGAAGCTTAAAAATTGCCACAGAACTCTTTAGACCACTGCCTTCTAGGCACCTCTTAGTAGTGGTGGTTATTTCTTTCCACATGAATCCTAGTAGTCCTGGGGCAGAAGGAGACTCACGTAGCAGCAATCAGCAAAGAAGCAAGCTCCACATACTATGTTTTTATGAAGCTTTGAAAAAAGTCTATGTTTTGTTCACCGAAGCAGTCCAGTGCCAATTTACTGACCCAAGAGGGGTGAGAGGCTTAGTTGGCTCGGAGCGGGATCGAACTAGTACCGTGTTCGTGACGACCGACACCGTTACCACTGTGCTGTCCTTTCCAATAATAAGTTATTATATGGTCTAATAGATTAAAAGGATAAAGGACAATGCTCTAGACGTTGACCAATCACTGAGGGATGCGCCATGTATTCAGTTTCTTTAACCATCGTTTCGAGATGATTCACTGCATATGCGCGCTTTGCAATGACTCGCGGTGGCCTGCCCATTTATCGATTCACTGATGCTATCCTCCCCGACAGGTCTAGTACCAGCTCGCCTACCCCGGAGGGATGGANTTTTACATGTCGATGTCTTTGATTCTTTTGCTAGGATCGTGGAAGCTTAAAAATTGCCACAGAACTCTTTAGACCACTGCCTTCTAGGCACCTCTTAGTAGTGGTGGTTATTTCTTTCCACATGAATCCTAGTAGTCCTGGGGCAGAAGGAGACTCACGTAGCAGCAATCAGCAAAGAAGCAAGCTCCACATACTATGTTTTTATGAAGCTTTGAAAAAAGTCTATGTTTTGTTCACCGAAGCAGTCCAGTGCCAATTTACTGACCCAAGAGGGGTGAGAGGCTTAGTTGGCTCGGAGCGGGATCGAACTAGTACCGTGTTCGTGACGACCGACACCGTTACCACTGTGCTGTCCTTTCCAATAATAAGTTATTATATGGTCTAATAGATTAAAAGGATAAAGGACAATGCTCTAGACGTTGACCAATCACTGAGGGATGCGCCATGTATTCAGTTTCTTTAACCATCGTTTCGAGATGATTCACTGCATATGCGCGCTTTGCAATGACTCGCGGTGGCCTGCCCATTTATCGATTCACTGATGCTATCCTCCCCGACAGGTCTAGTACCAGCTCGCCTACCCCGGAGGGATGGAAAGCTGTGCGATCTATGTGTGCTGTGATTGATCCCGTGTGTATTACAGTGCGCACAGATTTTTCGGACTGCGTCTTTTCCAATTTAAGTGCGCTTGAAACTATCTTTCAAAGAACTAAGAAAGTTATTTAGGTTTCTAATTGAAACTCTGAACCAAGATTTCAGTCACATTGAACACAGCTTTGCACACTCACCGCTTTCTATGAGGTCTCCATTAAGTATGTCACGTAGAGACCAACCGCACAGAAATCACATGGAAGCATAATGTGCTTCTCCCATCAGAATAACAGGTTTATATACTGCCCTATATCACGCGTGATAATAAGGCATTCTTCCCATGCCGCGAGAGTTTTGCGCGCTTGCGTTCTTGATTCGTGTGCGAGGATCGTGACACATACATCAAAGTCCTCCCTGTTATGTCTCTGGGTCCTATGCGTGCCTAGCGAGGCATTTGGTCTATGTTTGCCGGCTAGGTGTTCTTTTATGCGGACACAGAGGGGTCTGCCCGTTTCGCCAATGTATTCGTCACCGCACGTCTTACAGGAGATCAGATAAACTATACCCGAGCTCATGCATTCAGTCTTTACCATTGGGGCAAATTATGCAATTTTGGGTTGCACATAGACGGTCTTATAGTCGGTTACGAACTAGCTGGCGCCTAAGATTACTCGGTGGCATTTCAACTGCGTTTACCGAATTCTCTAAACCCGCCCTTCTCAAGCAGCGTTTTATAGCTGCACTNCATCAAAGTCCTCCCTGTTATGTCTCTGGGTCCTATGCGTGCCTAGCGAGGCATTTGGTCTATGTTTGCCGGCTAGGTGTTCTTTTATGCGGACACAGAGGGGTCTGCCCGTTTCGCCAATGTATTCGTCACCGCACGTCTTACAGGAGATCAGATAAACTATACCCGAGCTCATGCATTCAGTCTTTACCATTGGGGCAAATTATGCAATTTTGGGTTGCACATAGACGGTCTTATAGTCGGTTACGAACTAGCTGGCGCCTAAGATTACTCGGTGGCATTTCAACTGCGTTTACCGAATTCTCTAAACCCGCCCTTTTCAAGCAGCGTTTTACAGCTGTACTTACATCATTTGAGATAAAGGATATGATAAACGGGACCCTTCTTCTGCTAGAGTTGAGACCGTTTGGAGACCTAGGATTTTCCCTACACCTATCCCTAGATACAGTTTCGTAGCGATTAGAAGTAGCTATTTGCCGCACCAAGTTCCGGGACTCGTCTCTCTGCTCTCTTCCCATGCACACATTGGTTGCTGTTTGAAACATGTTTCTTACAAGCGCCCTTTTCGTGTGAGAGGGGTGAGAGGAGAGGTAATGAACCAAGATGTTTTTACAACCTGGCTTTCGGTACCACTTCGTAATGTAGCCATTTTCTGATAGGTGAATTTGGACGTTCAGGAATGGAAGCCATTTTTCTTTCGGCTTTTCTCGGGTGAACTTGATATACTCTGACTGTGCATTTAACAACTCGAAAAATTTGTTCATTTTCTCTTGTGTTGAGCAAAGGACAAAACAGTCGTCTACATATCTACAGTGGAGCGGCGGCCCGAGATCAGTCACCGGTGCTTCCACCTTAGACATAAATGCAATGGCAAGGCTTGGAGCCAGTCGTTGTCCCATTGCCAACCCTCTTATTTCACCCAAGGGTTTCTGGATCGTCTACGTACTGCGCAGCCCAGCAGCGCGTACGTGATGGAGTCCTTCGACGTTACCGCCCTTTATACAAACGTGTCGAATGATTCCGCAATGCAAGCCATTTTCGAACTCCTTACACAACACGAAGGAGAAATAAACATGTATGGCTTCAACATAGAACACTTGATGGCACTCTTTAAAGAATGCTTGAGCTGCTCAATCTTCAGATGGTCCGAAAAGTACTACACTCAAAAAAGAGGGTTCAGCCGAAGACCAATCTTCCACAGGCTTTATAAAGTCGGCAAGCATACGTTTCGCTTGGTTAATGTTTGATGTTATTAGGACGACGTCATCAGCAAAGCGAAGATGGTGTATTTGCCAGTCATTGAATTTCACAGCCGTGTTATTCCAATTCAATGTTCGCATGACGTTCGCCAGAGTGGCTGTAAATAATTTTGGCGGGAAGGTTCACCTTGCCTAACCCCTTTTTTGATGTCGACGTTAATATCGTTGTATGACGATGACATCTTGATAGTGAAATTTTTATACAGTTCACGAAAAATTTCATGTACTGTGTAGGGACTCCCTGACTATCAAGGACTTGACTGCTTCTATCTAGGCTCAGTCAAAAGCCTGCTCTAAATCGATAAAAGTGAGATATAGCTGTCTCTTGTACCCTCACAATCCTTCAATGAGTCTTACCGTGCAGATATGGTCCATCGAACTAAATTCTTTCCAAACCCTGCCCTTGAGTTGTGCCTCTTTTGATGCTTTCTATAGCAACTCGAACCTTCAACGGAAGAATTCCAGGTGGTTCTTCCTCAGTGGGAATATTAGGGTCCGAGACGGGGACTGTGGAACGGAAAAAGTTTGTGTAGAACGTTTACGCTATTAATTCCATTTTTGGCGAAAAGTTTTGGTGATCCCATCTTCGTTCATCATGGCTGACAGCGAAACATTATAATCACATAAATCCCGGCGACACTTTTTCAGACTGCTTCTTTTTCCTGCTACTTCCAGTATTCCGGTAGTTTCTTCTACTTGTAGTGATGTAAGTATTACTGCAAGGGTCTTCTGCAGTTGACATTTATTTCTAGCAGCGTTAAATGTGCTGCTGTGTAGGATCGCTCTTTAATTTCCTTCTCTTTTCGAGCAACTCAGCCTGAAAACACTGGAAAGCGCTTTCTGACGAGTAAGAAACTTAAACAATGTTCACCGGTATTTTTTTTCAAATACCTGTGTCTATCTATTCCATCAGAATTTCGTTTTTTTTTTTGCACAAATCGTATTCCTTTCATTTTATCGCGCTCGTCGCTCACTAATATGCCACGTATCCTTGCATGGTGAGTTCCGAAATCAGCGCACCTTCGTGCAATTCGTGTGCAAGTGCTACCTGTTGGGTTGCTCAACAAACTTGTCTGACCACTTTGCAGATGGTTTCCCTAGAGAGTGTGCGCGCCTGTTGAGTCCACTACGGCGTATTTCTAAATCGTTATTGTCGACTCTCCTTAGTATATAACATCATCGATGATGGTCGTGGAATACGTGTAATGTAATATGGTATCACTAAGATGATCAGTTGCTGACTGTACCAAGGAAACAGTATTCTTAAGACTTCGTGTAGGTATCTTCTATCTGTGAAGAATGAGGGCTATCGTCATTTATTTTTGATGCGTCGTCTTGACAGTTTGTTGATGGATAATTTTATGGATTTTCATAATGACTTCCCGACAACTGCGAAATGATCGACAGTGGAGAAGCCATTCCTACGCTTTTATAGTTAACCTTTCGTGCGGTTCTCCTTCAGCTTCGTTGGAATCTAGTACAACTGGAGATTTGATCACGTTTTAGCGCTTGTGTCATCATTTGGTTTCTTAGTTAAAGAACCTTGTGTGAAAAGTATTAAAGCTGCTTATTTCAGAGTTGCAGATAGATATGACAGGTTTTTCTTAGTGGTCATTGTAAGCAGTCATTCTATCAAAATAGTAATGACGAATTGTTATAAGGTTCTTGTAATATCTTAAAAACCGACTTTCGTTAAACACTGCTGGCAATAATAATTTTTCGCGTGAATGTTCTGATACGAAGTTGGCACGAATGCTTTTGGGTCCTTTGCCTCCTTCAGAGGCGCATTGATCCGGAGTGGATGATTTACAGCTGGTCGCTGTCACGATGTTGTGTTGTCGCACTGAGTCGAATCCAGTGGAATAAGAGACCGCTTGAATGGAAAATTTACCGTCGCGCTACGTGCCAGCAAATAAAACACCGACTGCTGCGGTTGGCAATAGCCGCCAATATGCAGATCATAATGGACGGCGGTCGACTAACACGCGTCCTCATTAAAAGGCCACCTCCGAGTGAAGTTCGTCATTCGAGCGGTACTTTCACTCCATTGAATTCGTCTCGATGCGATCAAGAAGATCCACAGCTGAAGAATGAAGAACGGTGGATAATCGACTCTGATCAATACAGCTGTGAAGAAAAATGCGCCAAGTCGTAAGCTGAATAAAACTTTTATGACAACCTCGTGTCAACTCAATCATTTAAAAAATTATTAGTCCTTGCAATATTAACTCTGATCCACTTTTAGCCGATGTTTTTCATAGTTCGAACTTTCCATAAGTCTGGATGCTCAAATAAGGAATGCTACTACAGATTTCACTTAAACATCATGGAATACCTTTTCATGACAACAATGTGGAGCCGGATAAATGGATGTAATGAAAAGCTTTCTTCCTAAATGAGTTTTATTCAATTTTCAATACTAATGTAGACTGCGACGTATTACTTTTTCTTTTCCTTCTTCAGATTCTGTTTCATCAATCGAGGCCAGATTTCTCTTTCTTCTAGTCCTTCCTCAGTAAATAAAAATATTACGAAACAGTTCGTGACGGCCGCAGAAAAGATTCAAGCTTTATAGTATAGGTTTTTGAAAACTAAAAAATTACTGTGCTGTACAATAGATACTTTAGGCATGATTTTTTTCATGAATTTTAAAATGATGATGTCAATGCCGTCCATTGTGATCATAATCCACCCTGTAATTTCGGTATATCGTCGGCTATCCATTATCGGACGTTACACTTGGTGCAGTGAACTGAGAGAGATATTTTCAAAAGGTGTATTTTATATTGGGCACGTTTAACGTAGTGTGGCTAGGGATACCTTACTATACATATAGGATCTGTTGTTAACTTAGTCCAGCGTCCTTTGTTCTTCAAGACCTACACACCCCTCCCCACTCCCCTCCCCGAGCATGGCGAACTAGTATCGGACTTTTTGGAGTCAACAATGGCAATGGTTATATTTCACATACTCTGTCGTGAAAAAAGTAATTGGTGGTATATAAAAGGTTGAACATTTCGATTTCGATCACAGTCTAATTCTAACTCGATTCGATGCCAATTTGCTCCCCAGATCATTCCCGTTGACGGGTGATGGCTGATGGCATAGCTAGGCTAGGGATAACAATAATTATTTAATCAAGTTTTCGCAAGTCACTGTATAGTGCGGATATGCAATCGCTTATCATTGCGATCCCGTATTAAATGAAATGCATGCACATCCCTCAAGAATTTATTCCGATGGTTCCATCCTTTCATCTTCCATGTTTTGAAATTACTAGAAGACATGACCGAAGTTGGCCTGACGAATATGACTGAAGCAGTGACACTGCATTCATGGATACCAGGTTATTGCACTACACTGATCGTGTCCAATATTCTGTTTGCGTCCCTTTATTAACCATGCGTGTAAATATGCTATTTAATCAATTTCCATGTCCACTAATACGCAATTAAGGTCTATTGAGTAAAAAATCGCTTTTTAGGGTGAAATCTTGCACTTCTCTAGCGCAGAAAGAAGGTGGAACTGTCCTGTGTGGCGGAGTTGTCACCTTAAATGGCGAACTAGAGAACGTCAGTTTAATGCATTAAAAAGATTTCCGAGCTATATATGCTAGGATTCAACCATTGCTAAGGGTCACTACATAGCTCCTACAATAATAACCGATCTTCCAGGCTCAACACAGTGCATGCAGGAGATTTTTGGACCTCTTGTTTGTGTTACAGTATTCCATTGAGTGGAAGTGAATTTTTGATTACAGTGTATACACATACATATTTATATTCATATAGAAGATAATAAACTACTGTATCATTGTGGAGTAGTTAAATATCGAAGTGCAGTTCACAGTAAAGGTCCATCGAGCGCATAATTACACAAGCCGGAGACTTCAACAATATTTTCATCAAGAATCTTAGCTAAAAGTGTACCAACATTAAAAATCAAGAGTGTCCTAGAAGGAAGCAAGTTTCTCGGTCTTGGTAGATAAGAGAATAACATACTTAATCTTTTTAAAGTTATCATATTATAGAGTTAGGGAAAAAGGCAATGCCTAAATCTTTCGTCTTATTCTCCCTTTTTTCCAAATTCATTAAGCAAAGTAGAGATAACTGCATATGCATATGCCTATACAGTGACTTACATGGCTCATCTATGTTTTTATGGAGCTGGTATTATTAATTTTTCAAGCAAGTTCGACAGCAGTACTTCAACCCAGGCTTTTTGGGAAACGTAGTCTATCGGGATACAAGACCAATACAATGGTCACATTTGAACTGTAGTTCATCTCTAGTCATTGCGGTGCACCACTCTCGTACACATAGTGATGTCGATAAATCGATAAAAAAAAAGCAAAAAGCATTTATGATTGATAAAACCAACAAATCTTCTTGTTAGACAGTTTTAAGGTGATTCCACAATCAGAACGAGTTGGGTTATCAAAATCTGTCAAGTTCACTTCACTCACCAATTCAATCATTTCCGGTTGGTTGATACACTTCTTTACGCAAAAATTGACCGCAGAAAACCTGATTTTTCAGTAGGCTATTCCACGTGTTAACAATTCTTTTTGTGGATTACCGGAAACGGTTTGCAACGAGAACTATTAAGAGCTGATGATCACGGCCAATCGCCATCGCGTCGGAATAGTATAGAGCAACACTTGGATGGTCTGCAAAGTTCTCTTCCTATCATTCTTGTAATTTATTATTCCTGTTGTTCTAGGCAAAATAGCCGCCATCAAGAACATGATCTTAGACCCATGGCCTCAATGTGCCGTTTGGAGAAACAAAGGAATCAGAAATGGAACGTGAGGGAGCCGATGACTTAATGCACTTTTTCACAGAAAAGAAGATGGTGTGCATAGGGTTGTAAAACGATTACGATTTTTTCATACATATGCACCTTTGTGGTAGCAGTATTGCATTATCAATGCTTGGAATTAAGATTTTCAAATATTGAAGATAATTTGTAAGCGATGTCAACATTAAAAGTTGTCTGACAAATATTTCCTGACAGAGATTCCTCTACGCTTTCGCCATTTCAGCAAAAGAGCGGTGTGTTCTCGACTGGAGAATCTTAGTACAGACAGCATATTTCACGACACCAGGCTAGGCAGATTAAGCCAACAAACCGAATTTCTTCACAATGCAGTGAAGCGCATTTAACTGGAAAAAATCATGGGCTCAATTTGCTATGAGAAGGAGATCTAAAAACGGCCAAAATTCTTTCAACTAACTCTTCCGATCGGTCGATAAGAGTTGAAGATTACTTCGAGAGAAATTCCGTTAGGTGAAACAACACCAGCACATGAGAATGCTGATCTTCATCGCCATAAAGCTCTTCTTCGCACCTTCAGTGAATATTTTGTTGATATCTCATTGTATAAGCGTATTTTACTGTATTGTTTTGTGTTATATTTTAGAAGATCACCCTGCGTTATTGAACGTGCCTTCGAAGGCACAACGCCACGAGCATCTCATATCACACTAGTGAGTGAACAAGCTGCGACCTGCGTCAACAGTCAAAAATGAAGAAGTTGTTCAGAACGCCAAAATGTCGTAGATTTGAAGGATTCAAAGCCATGGTGCATGTGAACGACAAATAATAGAAAAGTCGCGTGAGCGACAGAATTCCTCGGGGTGTAAAACGCGCTGTAGAAAGATTACAGACTGAAAATCAGGGAGTTTAACTGCAAGCGATTTGATGGTTTTGCTAGTGTTACAAGTTGGCCGTTACCTATTGTTTCTTGCTTTGAAAGAGCACTGTTTTTATAGATTTCAGCAATTCAGCAGTCGTTTTTCTATACCTTAAATGTAAACGTTTTCAATGAAATGACATACATTTTCTCAGGTTTTACAAATGCATCGAAGGATAAAAAAGGTCCCTTTCGAGTATAGGAAGTATGTTTTCAATTAAAGGATTCCTCAAGGTGAAAAATTGTAACCATTACAAAGAAGCAAAAAATGGAAGAAGTATTGATGTATCTTAGCAGTAAAGGGACTGGCAGACTAGTGGCTACTGCGGTGGCTTAGGTTCTCAACAGTCCAAGTACCACGTGGCGAATGAGAGACAAAACAAACGGAATTCTGAACAAAGCGTAGTTGGACAAGCCTGGAAAGTGAAAAAGGCCTTAGCGGCCTTTCTCCGCGTCGGCAACGCGTGAAATGAGCTCGATGAGAAAAAGTTAAGCCGATATCAAACATCACAACTGATAACAGCAGTTGTCCTCAGCACACTTCGTCATTTCAAGCAGTAATCGGTTGGCGGTAGCATATGTACTTGACCATTTCTCATAGCAAGTTTTTTCGTTTTCCATTTCTTGAGGATTTTCTTTCATCATGATTATCCTTGAATACTGGTCCAGTTATTGTCCGCAAAGTCCTGAGATCGTTACCGTAAAGCATTCACATATGGGCTGCAGAGAGTGAACTTTTCTTAGAAAGCAAGGCAAAAATTTTCCAACTCCGTCAGGATGACAGGCTCGCCGAGTGCGGAGCGAGATCGAACGGTGCTGTTGATGACCGGTATCGCAACCACTGTGATACGCGCCCCATATTCACAATTTTTTTACACATTTCAAGGTTCTTTGTTCCCACTGCGACTAATGAGAAGGAGGAAGGAGTCGCCTACCAGGCTTCGTCTTTGTATTGCTCACTCTATACGATTGATGGAAATATCTTGTTTCTTGCTTCCTGGTAGTATTATTTCGCCACGTGCTAGCTATTCTAGCACCGACTGCTGTAAGATGGATTGCCCGTTGAAAAACCAATTGTTATCAACAGACAATCGTTGCCATTAAAAACAATCCTGTACAAAGAAGCATCGTCGGAAAAGAATGGCTCGAACTGCTTTCCACTGACGAAGATTCGACGACGAAGACACCACATGGAGTCGAGAAGCCTAACGAGTGTAGACCATCGACTCGAAACATCGGCGCTGTGGAAGATGAAGACATTGAAAGGACAGCCGAATAAATGCTTGCTAACAAAGTTTGGCAAGCGGGAGAGCTAAGAAAAATTTATTCCACTTCTTTAATTTCGATAATCTTGCTGAAACATTAGCCATCGCAGAAAATCATAGCTAATCCTGTGCCTTCCGTATTTTAATTCTCTCGTTGTGCACATAAATAGTTGTCAATGGTTGATGCATATTAATTACTTGGGCAAATCTATGTGTAATGTACCTGAGATGTATGAAAAGCCCTCAAAATAATGAGACGAAATGATAAGACTGGAACTTTGCTCCTCTTAGTGGTCTACCGCCTCATCGTCGGAAGTGTTCCCGGGTGTCGAACTGCGATGCACAGGGGGGATTAACCCGAGCCAGACTTCGACCTGGCTAACTTCGGGATTCCAGGAAACGAAAAGAGCTAGACGAGCAAAACTCCGAACTAATAAAGATTATGTCAAGGTCCGCACGACCAGTGAGAGTGGACCATCCAAGCATCCAAGTTGTTTTTGCTATAGTTAGGATATTAATCAGCTCGTGAAATAATAGCATGCTAGATGATAGGTTAGAGTTGGACCATCAATGTGGACTGTGAGATTTAATGGCCGGGATCATTGGTTGCGTAGTGGATGCCAGAAAACTAACCCTAAAAAAATTCGAGGCGAAAAAATGTGTATCTAGCTGCGAACGATTCAACTGAATAGATTCCTAAAATGGAGAAATCGCATCAACTCGTAGGTTTATTTGAAAGCGGTAAACCACCAGCGGACGGAGATTCGACTACAGAGGCTTTGGTGCCTTTCCTTGTCTGGTCCAACGTTTTTACAACAAATAGGTATTAAAAAACTAGAGCAAATGAGGTAAACATGGTGCCAGCGCCTCGCAGAACGGAAATATATTAGAGCACTCCAAATAAATCAATGGCACGCTGCTCCAACAGCCAAATCTGCTCGGAATTAAACTACTTGTAAGAATTACTTCGATTTCTAATATGCCATTCTAATATCGATCTAGTTACACCGTTGCAAATCTCCATTCTATTGACAAGGACAGTGCTTGTGTTACAATCCGAGGACGGAACAGCTATCTCAAGGCAACTCTAGCGAATATGACAAACACTTGAGCCGGCAAGAGATCGATTTGTGTACCGCACACCGTTTGTTTCCGTCTGCGCCGTCACTCCGCCAAGCAACGGGTCAGTTAAAAAAGTGCTCCTCAGGTCGCAAATATTTCGTAGATATAATGACCCTTGGGCAAAAATGATGCTCGCCCAAAACTAGAGCAAAACAAAGCGTGGCCCATAATAATCGCGTGTTTGTGAATAGCAGTTGAATAAAAGCATCTTCATTTTACAATCACAAACCTTTTTCGGACTATTCACTTTTTATTTTGCTGCCTACCATATTTTTTCAGGCGAGGTACTACGTGTTCGATCTCTACAGCAAACACCTGCGGTCGGAATTTTGCAAATATCTCAGCAACATTTTGCTTGTGTGGACTGCTGGCTTGAAATCATTTTAATCAAATGTAAAAAAAAATATCGGTTGAAGTAAGTGTGTTAATGTCTTCGCCATCTGACGTAAATGGAGTGGAAACTTGCAAAAATCTCTGTGCAAATATCACGTTTTATATGACGGCGCCATTTGCATCCACTCACAGCTGGAAGCTGTTATTGTCGTCTTCTTCACTGGTGACATTTCCTCGTTCGAGTTCCTGTACTCGAAAGGGATCTTTTTTATCCTTCGATGTATTTGTAAAACCTGAAAAAATGTATGTCATTTTATTGAAAACGTTTACATTTAAGGTATAGAAAAACGACTCCTGAATTGCTGAAATCTATAAAAACGGAGCTCTTTCAAAGCAAAAAACAATAGGTAACGCCCAACTTGTAACACTAGCAAAACCATCAAATCGCTTG
Organism: Angiostrongylus costaricensis; assembly: GCA_900624975.1. Classification (NCBI taxonomy): domain Eukaryota; kingdom Metazoa; phylum Nematoda; class Chromadorea; order Rhabditida; family Metastrongylidae; genus Angiostrongylus; species Angiostrongylus costaricensis. Next base: position 2,116 of record UYYA01004892.1, on the reverse strand, counting down.
CAGTATAGGAAGTATGTTTTCAATTAAAGGATTCCTCAAGGTGAAAAATTGTAACCATTACAAATAAGCAAAAAATGGAAGAAGTATTGATGTATCTTAGCAGTAAAGGGACTGGCAGACTAGTGGCTACTGCGGTGGCTTAGGTTCTCAACAGTCCAAGTACCACGTGGCGAATGAGAGACAAAACAAACGGAATTCTGAACAAAGCGTAGTTGGACAAGCCTGGAAAGTGAAAAAGGCCTTAGCGGCCTTTCTCCGCGTCGGCAACGCGTGAAATGAGCTCGATGAGAAAAAGTTAAGCCGATATCAAGCATCACAACTGATAACAGCAGTTGTCCTCAGCACACTTCGTCATTTCAAGCAGTAATCGGTTGGCGGTAGCATATGTACTTGACCATTTCTCATAGCAAGTTTTTTCGTTTTCCACGCATTTTGCTTCGCATGAATGGATTTCATTTTTTCTTAATTCTTATCTTAGCGTCATATCTTTCTCTTAGGCTTTTTGTGAAAAACGCTGACCATCAGGCTGGTAATCTTTCTGCATTGCGTTTGACATTCCGAATAATCCATCCACCGGTAGCTTTTGTCCATCGGTTGTCGTTCAAACGCATAACGTGTACGGTCCTCTGACTGATTGGCGTATGGCATCTTTGATTTTGGATCGTTGACGCAGGTCGGAGCTCTGGACCTCATGCTTTGCTTGTGTAACACGGGACACTCCTAGCATCGTCCTTTCGTCTGCGCGCTCAATAAAGATGAGTTAACTTTCATCCTCTCCCAACGATTCACCGCCTCATCGTAGCTGAGAGGTATTTCTGAGTGTCGGACTGCGATGTACAGCGGGCGATTCATCTTCTCGCAGGGTTTCCCAAGCTGAGAAGGAGTCCGGCGTTTTAATCAGTAAGCCTAGCTAAGAGTAAACCAATGCCAGTATCCACCACCGTCCTGGTATCAAAGTTGCATGGTGGTAAGTATCCCTCTGATCCACATAGCTACGGCTGTAGGTGGTGGTGACGATCTGAGACAGACTTCGGCCAGGCTGACCTCGGGAATCCAGGGAACCATAATGACTTAACCAGCAAATCTCCGAAAAATGGAAATTATGTTGGGGCACGCCTATAACACGCCTATAACAGGTAAGCGTGCAACAACATAGAATATCTTTAACCATCGATATTGAGCAGAGGCCTGGCACCTTATTATTTAAATATACAAAACGTCACAGTTAAATCAGCATTCGTTTGATAGCGTTTTCGAAAATACTGTCCACACTTTCCTACTGCTAACGAGAAAGCGCAGCTGTTCGGCTGTGTTAGTGTTTACCCTGGTGCAATCAAGTCTAACATTTTTCCGGTTTATACAAATCAATGCCAACCTTGCAACGGGAATGTTCGCACCGAAGCACAGAGGCCACATATAGCGTTGGCAAAGAAGATCTGAAGAACTCCTATTGTAGTTACCTTAAGATCCTAGAGAGAGCCAGCTCAAATAGCACTTCTGAACACCATAGAAAAATAATGTCTTCAACAGCACCCAAATCTTAATGGAAATGAGAAAAGCCTTGCGGATGACGATAGAACGGACCAAATGAATGTAGTGGAAGGGTCGGCACGTGTGTAACAGTCTTGTAAATTAGGGAGAGTTCAAGGTCTTGAGGCCTGTGTTAACCTTGGGTAAAACTGCATAACTAGGGAAGGTAACGTTGTAATGTGGGTTCTTTATTTTGCTAAATACTTCCACAAGTATTTGTTAGATACCAACGCTGGTCGTTTATTCTGCTCAGCTTTAAAGACAAGTTGATCATCTCTACATTCTGACTTAGATATATGTAGCTTAAATATTTGCAAAATTTCGCACAGTATCAATGGTAGGTGGCGTTAAACGCAAACTCGTTTTTTTATGAACATCTCGTTCTTTGGTGTACACCGATTTCTCCACGTGCTGACGAGTGAGGTGAACGCTCAAATGTCACAGGGTCCGATGTGTCTAACCTGCGAAAATGCCCACGGTTGTAGAACGATGAGTAATCCAAACTGGCTCTAGCATAATAATTCAGAAAAACATTGACAGCTGATAACAAGATTAAATGGAAGTTGGTTTTTAGAAGTAATGTCAC
>UYYA01004891.1:0-55018 GCA_900624975.1 Angiostrongylus costaricensis | reverse complement strand
GTCCTTTGCTCAACACAAGAGGAAATGGACAAATGTTTCGAATTGTTAAACGCACAGTCAGAGTACATCAAGTCCACTCGAAAAAAGCCGAAAGGAAAATTGCTTCCATTTTTGAACGTACAAATTCACCTATCAGAAAATGGCTACATTACGAAGTGGTACCGAAAGCCAAGTAGTAAAAACATCTTGGTTCATTACCTCTCCTCTCACGCCTCTCACACGAAAAGGGCGCTTATAAGAAACATGTTTCGAACAGCAACCAACGTGTGCACGGGAAGAGAGCAGAGAGAGGAGTCCCGGAACTTGGNACGGCAAATAGCCGTTTCTAATGGCTACGAAACTGTAGCTCAGGATAGGTGTAGAGGAAATCGTAGGCCTCTAAACGACAACTCTAGCGATAGAAGGGTCCCGTTTATCCTACCCTTCATCTCAAATAATATAAGTACAGCTATAAAACGCTGCTTAAGAAGGGCGGGCTTAGAGAATTCGGTGAGCGTAGTTGAAATACCACCGAGTAATCTTAAGCGCCAGCTAGTTCGTAACCGCCTATATGACCGTCTGTGTGCAACTCAAAATTGCATAATTTTCCCCAGTGGTAGAGACGGTGATTGCATGAGCTCGGGTATAGTTTATCTGATCTCCTGTAAGACGTGCAGAGACGAATACATTGGCGAAACGGGTAGACCAGAGACATAACGGGGACGACTTTGAAGTATGTGTCACGATCCTCGCACGCGATTCAAGAACACAGGCGCGAAAAACTCTCGAGGCACTCTGGATTAATTCCAGAAATCCGAAAATGAACCGCAGGGAAGAATGCTTCATTATCATGCGTGATATAGGGCAGTATATAAGACTGCTATTCTGATGAGAGGGGAACATTATACTTCCATGTGATTTTTGTTCGGTTGGTCTCTACATGACATACTTGGTGGAAACCTCATAGGAAGCGGCTCTGAGGAAGGCGAAATCCGCCGAAACGTCTGCTTAATCGTAAACAAAGAATAATAACACCTCGCGTTTGCTCAACAAAAATTCGAGGAATTTCTTTCAATAAAAGTTATCAAGGTCGATTAGCATTCGTTCTGTCTGGCTTATTCTTGGTGTGATAAGAACAGTGACGTCGGCAATGGGGAGATGGTGTTATTCTCGACATCCATTTTCACTCTCAAGTTGTACTATTCCATTGTTCGCATGACGTTAAAGAGTGCGAAGCTGTTGGGAAGATGCTATCGCCTTGCCTAACCCCTCTTTTAACGCCGTTGTTAGCATCGTTGTAGAATGGCGATATCTTGGTTGTTAAACTTCAAATAGGGACTCCCTGGCTGTCTCGGGAGTCCAGGACTGCTTCGTTCTCAACTTAGACAAATGCCTTCTTTAAATCGAAGAAAATGAGACAGAGCGGTCTTTTGTACTCTCACGATACTTCAATGAGTAATTCTTCGTATTCTTGTTTAGCAAACACGAGGTGTTATTTTATTTCTTTATTTACGCACGAGCTGACGTTTCAGCGGTTTTCGCCTTCCTCAGGGCCTGGAAAGGTCAATTTGACAGCAATCTATTCACCCAAACACCTCCATAACCAAGCAGAGTAAACCTAAACCAAAATTTCAATCACATTGAACACAGAATAGCTTTTTTGCACACTTAGATAATAGATGCACGATACTTCAATGAGTCTTGTTATCGTGTGGATATGCTCTATTGTACTGAATCCTTTTCGAAATAGAATGACTGGAGTGGAAATTTGTAGAAGACAGGCAGTAAGCAGATTGGACCGCGGTTGTCTATGTCGTAAAGGTCACACTTTTTGAATCTTGTAATATCTTGCTGCCATTTAATAGGAGCCTACGAACCTTACATTCTGACAGGATTACATTTGAAGGGCCGACATAGTGTGTTTGTGAAAACCGGCGGAGGGTTCTTCAGGTGTTTATATCCTATCTACTTATTACTAAGTTCTTACTAATTCCTGTCCAAACCGTGTCAGGTTCGATTCTTCATCGACAAAATAACATGTCAGATTTTGGAAGGCTGAATCGGTGGTGCGACATGTCCATCTTTCTTTGTTTAATATGAGGGAAGAAGGACGTGGTTCTAAAGAGATCTGAGTAGTATTCGAGAATGATTTTCTTCACTATCTTTCGGAATCTGTCACTACTTCGTCTGGACATTGGAATGCGATAATCTTGGTCCTGTAATTGGCGAAGTTCCGGTGGGTGTTGGCAGCCCATAACAGCTGATCTTTTCTCTTTAAGATCTTGTTTTACTGCCTATCTGCATTGTTTTGCAAGTTCGGACATTAGTTCATGATTATCTGCACTTCTTGCGATGGCGCGCTGGCGTGCCAGATCAATTATTTCTGGGGATAGACCCTTGGTGACTTTCTATTTCTCAACCTTTAGACTGGAGCTTCTGGAATTGCGAGTTTCCATGCATCGCCTTGGTCGCTGTGATCTCAGACGTCCTGATTGTCCCATTCTAATCTTAGGGTCTCATTGTAACGTTCTTCGAACGTTCTTCTGAGTCCATTCTTAGCGTTAAATTCTCCAGTAATTACCCTGAAGAATGTATAATCTTCACTGTAGAACTTCTCCAAGTACAAAGTTGCTGCTACTTCTCTATCTACCAGTACCATCTGCAATCACCCATCAACGAGATTGATCTCGAGAGCCAAATCGACAATGAACCCAGTTAAGCTGAGGCTAGAGTTAAAACCACAATGTTAACTTTTTTATTTACTACCTATTACAATTTTTCATGGCAGTGTATTCATGTGATACAACCACGGTGATACTGAGATATTTGCAAAACTCTGGCTCCCCAGATCAATCCTATTGATAGGTGATTGCTGATGGCGTTGATCGATAGAACTAGCTGAGAGGCAGGAGGAAAGAAGGACCCGCATAGTGTGGTGGTGAACGCCTTAGTCCCCAGAAAGGGTAATGGCGCGTTCGTTGCCACCGCAAACACCTGCAGTCCTGAGATTTGCAAATATCTCAGCATCATTGAAGTTATGCTCAACAGTGTTGTCACTTTTTACTTGATGCTTATTCTTTTTCAAGATAGGAAATAATGTGAATTATAGCTACAATGACGGTGAGATATTTGCAAATCTCCGGACTGCAGGTCTCTGCGGATGGAACTCGCTATTACCTTACCACTCTCTACTACACCTGCGGTCCGGAATTTTGCTAATATCTCAGCATCATTGTAGCCATACTCAACAGTCTCGAAACTTATTGTTCCTTCTGTTCACTGAACCGGAGAAAATTTAGCAGACTAACCTACTTCTTCTACCGCTAAACTCCCACATCTGGGTATTACACATTTGCGTTTCTTTCAGATAAACGGCATTTGTATTAATTTTCGAAGCTCCTTTATCACAAAACGTCTTATTATATCGTTCACATAGTACATATTTTTTTATTTTGTCATTGCTGTTCGGAGACAGAGAAATCTATTCAGTGAAAGCACAAAACAATTCACAAAATGGCCCACGAATGGTTTTCCTTCTTCGAGTGAATCACTCGATCTTTTACTGTTGGATCAATTGCAATGGCAATATGAGTTAGACTTATTAAAATGATTGGATCATCGCCCAAGGTCTGTAGAAGAGAGGCGAAGAGATGATTGAGGAGTACTTTTTGATTAACTTAGCTATTAAAAAAACACACACAACTCCTTTCATATTCCTTGTATTTCAAACCGATCGTAGTTATCGCACTGTAGCTGATATCTAAGCTCATTTTTTAAGATTACTTGCATTGACACAGTCATTGTAAGAAGCACCTTCTCATTTTTTATTCTTTGGAGATAATCCATTTTATAAGCCACCTATCTTATTAGGCTGATAGTTCTTTAAGGAAAAGCCTAGGACCTAAGTGTTATGAAATCGTTCTAAAAAGCTCAACAGTATCCGCTCCGTGTAGTCTCATCGACAGCCACAGTAACCAGAAAAACAATTTAATCTTCGTAATACATAGGGTAGATCTCCACTTCATTTTTGAAGTAGTGATTAATCTTTGATAACGGAGCAATATCATATTTCGCTTGTAGCGCAGCGATTAGAAATGCCATGCAAACACATATAGTCAGTGATTTGATCCCGTGCCTAGAGCTTCCAAGAGTTCCTTGGCCCCAGGATAACCAAATAGGTACCAAAATTGCTGATCTGTTGGCTCACCTAAGAGCTGATGATAGCTTTGAACTTGAACAGCGACGGATCGGAAGACACAAAATCATCAGTGGATACTAACTCATCTGTATTTCAGACTCTTTTTTCCTTATTTCGTAGATGCTAGCCTGGGAGAGGCACATTACCTACCCATGTAAACTCTTTGCTGTTGGTTTCGAGAAGACTTACAAAAACTGTGACTGTGTAAAGAACCTGTTTCCCACGCGAGTGAAATTATGGTATTTCGTTTTTCTGCCGGTGTTATGGAGGTATTTGGCTGACTTGGTTGCCATCATCTTGACTTTTCCAGACTCCGAAGAAGGCAAAATCGCCCGAAACATTAGTAATAGCGAAATAAATGGTATTGTAACAACCTACTGTCTGCTCAGTAGATAAGTGATCAATGCCGAGGTGAATAGGAAGTTGATTCTGGGAATTACTAAATTACTGCTAGTAGTTAAAAGGAAAGAACAGTGTAGAAATTCTTTCACAATAGATAGATAAAGATTGCAAGATTGATAGATATGCAAGATTTATAGATATTCACAACAAAATACGTCTTCATAAGATTTTCTAACAGTGGAAACAATGCACTGAGAAGAAAAGCTACAGTATTTCCAGGATTGCTCCGAAGAAAAAACAAACGAACAAAAAAAGAAGAAAAAATAACCATGATAATGACTGTATATGTGTAGATAATAAGAACTAAATGAGGCAGCAATTAACATTAGAATTCTTCAGAACACTGGGTAATGGCATAGACACATGTAGTAGTACCAGTAATAATGAGAACCATGAAGCGAAGAAACGACAGCAGTACCGTGTTGGACCTGTTCAAGCTCGATTGTTCAACAGATTCAGTGCCGAATGAGCCTGGAATGAACTGGAACTCATTCCTCTCTTTCTATTTCTCCTTCTCTTTCTCTTTCTATTTCTCCTTCTCTTTCTCTTTCTCTTTCTCTTTCTCTTCCTTTTTTTCTCCCTTCTTCTCCCTTTTTCTGTCTTTCTGTTTCTCTCCCTCTATCCGAAAAAAACTATTTTACAACCACAACAGCCAGCTAGTCGACCAAATTTGTCCAAGTGAGCCAAATCATGATAAAGCTTTTAGGATGCAGCTGTTTATTCACTTGAATTACCTGAGCTTGTGCTAATTGTTGAAGTACAAATAGCTGTAGATCTGAAGACGGAAAGGCAAACGGTAACTTGACCGCAGCCGTGTTGAAAAAGCTGAAATTTGACAACTATCAATAACCTGGTCAAATCATTTGATGAAAGCCTTCACAATCTAAGGAGTTCCGTAGTCGAACTACTATTACCTTCCTTCCTATTACCTCCGATGTTTAACATAACTTTGCTAATTACTTCATCTGCCCATCAGATCGACCTTATTTGGGTTACTGTTCTCCTGGTATTCGAAAAAAAACTTACGTATTTCTCCATGACAAATCTAAAGGGATGGCCATTTGATCCTGATTAGAAGCAGCGGCTTTTCGTTTCCCGAGAATTGATGATGAAGCCTCGGACTAAACAAGAATTTCAACTATGAAGTAAAAAAGGATGAATAAGTGAAGAAGTAGTGCCTTTTCATTCTCGCTTCCTGTTGAATTCGAAGACGCAGCTTCGGCAACCGTTGGTAATTGCAGCGCTGCTGGAAGGTTGACTGAAGCTGCCGAAGGAAGACATGCGGTCTGAAATCTACTGCAGAAACTAAGGTTACTTTGAGTGAAATCCCATGAAATTAGATGAAATCCTAATGCATGAAAAATAAAAGGGAAAATTTCTTAGAGTTGATCAACCCCTAAGAGATGCGCCATGCATTCGGCTTCGTCGAGCATTAGAGTGACTGAATGCATCACAGTGGCTCGGAGTGGCCTACTGATGTGTCGAGTCAGTGCTATAGTCTGGTGCCAATTGACCAACCTCGGAGTGGACCCATGTGTATTGCAGAACGGCTCTAACCAGTGCCCTTGCCCTACGCACGCTAGTAGGAACTAGGAAGAGTTATAATATTTCTTTGGAAGCATCACAGTGGTATTCTGATAGCATAAAATCGAAACGTCATTTAGTGCACAGTGACGAAAATTCATAGAGTAGGAGGTGATGGTGGAAATGTACGGGTGATGTCAATCACCTGTCTTAATTTCTAAAGTGCACTTCGTTTTCAAGTTATTTCGCTCTTAAGGTTTAAGTTTTTTGTGTTCTTTTTCTAACATTTAATAGGGTTCGGTTTTAAAAGCTATGTGGGCCTGTCCATATTCCCAAGCAATAGTGTGCGTTATAGAAAAAAGGGCAATCTGCCAAAAGTTTTAGAAAAGTCAAAAACATCATGTAGAACTGCTCAGTAGATTGTAAGAACAAAGGAAATGTTAATCTGAAAAAATCTCGGTCGCCGACCTACGGCGAACACTGGACAATAATACAATTGCTAAGAAGAGCGTTAGCAGAAATGATCACATTGCTAAAAGTCTTGAAGTGGCTCATTAATTTGTCAAACCAAGAAAACTCGGATTTTGGACTTATCTTCAGAGCAAAAGCCTGCTTCACAGCGGGGCGGATGAAGGGGAATGAGTGCAAAAATGTAGTAAATTGCAAAAGATCTGCAGAGTTGGCCACATGGAAGATTATTTTTTAAAAACGAGTAAATTTTTGAAGTCGATTTCGTACAAAATTGCGGAAACGATCTTCATCAGATTATCTTAGCAGCGAAGAAGTCCGACAGAAGAGGAATTTTCACAATAGAATAATGGTCTGAAGACGAACGTATGCAAAATGTGAAAGCCCATGAAGAATAAAGAGGAAGCTCAAAATCCATGCCGCAGTCTACCAAGACAGATTGTTTTGTTAGGGCTGCTTCTGCAGGACGGAAGAAATCTCAACATGATCAATTAACTTGCATGAGGGTCGGTCTACGGTGTAAAGAAGATTTAAGGAGCGTGTATCTGAAGCGTAAATTTTTCTGTAGACTCTACCAAAGATCGTTTAACAAAAATTTCCTAAATGACTGAGCTAATGCGAGGGTGGCCTTTTAACATGCCGCAATCCTAAGCGATGAAGAAGAAGCTAAAGTCAAGTTAAATCCATCTGTTTCCAAACGACTACATGGCTTGAAATTCTGAAATGTGAGGCAGCCGTGGAGTACACTCATGTTCATTGGTGTAATTAGGCGTTAGTCCAGTTAAGTCGCAATTGACAAACATACCAGACTTGACGACGAAGAGCTCAGTACGATCGACAATGGCCGTCAATTATAATTGATGAGAACCTGGGATCGCTTTAGCAGCAGAGGTCGTCTTGACTCCAGGAAGAATCACTCCCACAAAAACATGCCAACGAAGTAATTTGCCGAAGTTTCTCGGTGGTACAGATGCAAGTGGTGTACGTTTTACTACATAGCCGCGTGCTGTTATGCATCATAGGTGGGACCTACGATCTCGATTACAAAGTATTCTAGCCATTTTCAGAGGTAATATCTACCAAGATACAGTAACGTTACTTACGCCTATTTAAGAACAAGTCTATCGTATGACGTCCTACGGTAGAAATATTTTCGTCTAAATTTCTTATGGACACATAACGACGAACCGCTGCTGCCATCGTGAAAGCGGCAGTGTTGATGCCGACCTGATCACGAAATGTTTGTGACGCTTCTGGCATATGCAACTTAGGATTAGTGTTGGCCGAATGGCGATTCCTGGAACAAAAAAAAACGGACTCAACAGTCGAAATGCGTTGCTCTTTCTTCTCATAGGACAGGAGAAGATTGGGCAAACTAACCTGCTTCTCCTGCTGCTGAACTCTTTCCCACAGCCGGGTATTGTGCACATATGCATTTCTTTCAGATGAACGGCACTTGTGTGAATTTTCAAAGCTCCTTTATCGCAAAACGACTTATTACATCGTTCACACAGTACACGTTTCTTCATTTTGTTATTGCCGTTCGGGGACTGAAATTCGATGAAAGTGTTTAAAAGTTATAAAGGAAAAACTACAAAATAACATTATTCATCGGATGTTTTTTGCTCAATCAACACAAATGCAGAATGAAGAATGTGACATATCGTCAGGCTTCAACAGCATCGAAACGAACTTGATCTCTTCCACAGACTACATTTGCAAGATAATAAAATGATTTCAAAAGTATTGGAGTCTGTGCTCCATCTAGGAATCATTTGTCTAAGGACCTATGTAAATCTTGTGGTGTTTTGTGAGCGTTGATAAGATATGGAGTGGTTTCCTTCCGAAGAAGATTAACAACTAAGTGTTTCCATTCTCTTGATGGTTGTGCTTTTCTTCGGCCATTCAAAGCGATATTGAAACGCTCTGGCCATTTACATAAAAAACGGCACTAATAAGGAACTTCCCGGAGAAAACGAATCTTTTTAAGTTGCTAAAAAACTTCTGAGCTAATTAGACATCCAGTTTGGTCATAGAAGAAAGACTGTCTAAGCAGTGACCGTCGAAAACATGCGGGGAAAAAATCTACCTCACTTTCGTTAGAAGACCTTCGAGTGCTGTTCTTCAGATCCTTCCAAAAAAATACATTTAGTTGCCGGACACACTAGTAGTTGAAAGTTACTCAAAACTTCCTACATGTACTGCACGGAACTACAGTTCATAAGTAGGGATAGTAATAAAGCACTCTCCGGGAAGATGAAGTTTTCACAGGACAGAATAAACCTCCCTAAATACCCTTGTATTTAAACGAGTTTCACTCTATTCGTCTTCTACTTGATACGTTTGTTAATTTGTATCCTTCCGCTTTGTTGTCTTTTGTCTCGTAATCATGAACCCATCTCATATCCAGTACGAAGCACTGTGGATTGTGCTTCTCACTACCACTTAGGCACCTTTCGGCATTTATTCGAGGCTTGCAAATTTATTACTAATATAGAGCACTGGCAGCTTAAATAGTGCGAATCATTCTGGACGACGCTTTGTCTTGTGTGAAATTCCAAGAGAATCATGAATGTCGAGGCCCGATTTTACTTCGATCCCTAGACGACCAATTATCACATGTCCTACGGTGCCCATTACTTCATCGTTTTCTTTCGTTTTCTTGCAGCCACCATTCAGTGAAATGGGATTTAAGTTTCAATTGAGGGCTTGACTACTCTTTTCGTCACTGATATGCTGATTGTTGGTTTAGCGTGGCTTCCTATGAAACTCCAAGTTAGCCGTGTTTGACTGCTCTCAGGTTATCACCGAGAATCACCGCTGTTTATGGATCGAACCTAGGTCTACTGTGCTGCGTTTCGGATTCTTCCAGGGCGGCTACATTTCTTATGACGGCAGCGAAGGCTTTGATCAGTATATCGACCAATCAGAGTTTTTTCTTAGACAATGTGGCAAGCCGTATTATCTATACAAGGCACAGTCTCTATGAGGCCAACCAAAGCAATGCGATTCTTGTCATTTTCTCTTGTTTTTTATACTAGCCTTAATAAAAAGAAACCAGTTGATTTTACTGCCCTGTTCACATGTTGGTGGAATGCGGTTCGCAACCCTTTCTAGACCATCGAAGGTTTAACTGATTTTTATTTTCTTTGCTAATTGGTTGAGCAATGGAGCTGACGAGAATGCCGAATGAAGTAGAAGGGAAGCATTAGGAAGATTCGTTTTTGAGGAACAGAATAAGAATGCTGACAAATTCATATTGAGATGTGCTTCAGTTATAACTTAAACGAGCCATTCAATGTGAATTTGCTCTGAGAAATGTCCAATGGCCACCCAAATGATAGACAATTCACCGCGTTATTGTTTGCAGACGAGTTTTTTTCACATTAATTTGCAGACTCTATTGATTTTCCGGACAGATCTTTTATTTGAGAATGCAGAAAATAAGTTCACAAAAGAGCCCGAATCTTTTGCAGGAAGGCTTAGTTACGAACTGGCTGTGTTCCTACTGAAGAACGAATGAATGAAAAAACACTATAAGCGTTAGACTTGTTGCGCCACTTCCAACTTGTTATTTTCAACGTGGCCTTTAATTTTCATAGAAGATTCTACAGCACCGTATAATTGTACATAAAAGGATAAAGCACTCGGAGTTGATCAATCTATGAGGGATGCACCATGCATTCGAGTTCATTAAGCATTTTTTGGAGGTGACCGAATGCATATCTGACCTTTACAATGACTCGCGGTGGCCTGCCGATGTATCGAGCCAGTGCTACTATACTACCAGACAAGCCTGGCACCAATTTGCTGACCCCGGAGGGATGGAAGGCTTGGTGGGCCACAGACGCCGGGATCGATTCAACGTGTGTGTTGCAGGGCGCCTCCGACCACACACTGCGCCACATACGCCCTTGTAATTGTACATATTATAGCTAATTATCGCGTACAGTATCGTATATAAGATTCTACAGTTTCTAGTTCTTTCTAAAGTCATTATACAGTTTGAAAAAGATCTGTGCGCAAAATTTGAATTACATTATTCTCCACTGACCTGTTCTGCTGCTCCTTCATTTGGAAGGACTTGCTGCCTTTATTGGTTAAAACAAAGAAGCAAACTATACGAGAGGTATCCTACTTTTCTACAGTGATTGTATCGAAATCGCTTTGTGCTTTTAATATACCGTTTTTCTAATTCATGCTATATAAAACTAGCTACTCTCTATTTTCCTAGAGAATTTCATTAGTTTATTTTACCTCGCTCTGAATACTCGACTGAGCAGAGTCCGGTCTGCAAAGCACATCATTGGCTGGTGGTTCAGGCGGAGATGTGGGAGACGCCACCTCAAGCTGCGAGTTCACTGCTTCCTCTGTTGTCTCTGACTGAACAGAGTGATCCTCTTCGGCAGCTATTGATACCGATACTGAGTCGGATGCCGGGCGAGTTGCTGAAGGGCTGTATTTTGGATTAAAGTCGAATTACCGAAAACCGACAAGAAAGCTGTCGCTTCTTTGATGAATAATTAAATCAGGAAACCTGTTTAAATCAGAGGACTTAAATCTAAACCAAGCTCATCTTCGCGTCTCTGATATAAATAAACGCACCTGGTGGAGGAAGAATGCTCTGTAGTGATGAAGGCATAGCACGAAGTGCAATTGGAAACCATGGCGGCAGAGATGGCCTCAGTCCTTGTAGAAGTGGCACACAAAGCGGAAACTGACCAAGCCGTTCCATAGTCAGAAATTCGTCGGGCACTGTCCAGCTGGATATTAACGACCCGTCGCGATTCTGCAAGGGGAAGAATGTGCACTTTAGAAGGAATAGCAATACATCAAAAAATAAAACAGTGAGGATTACAATATAAAAAGTTACGAAGAGGTTGAAAGCTAAAGAAAATGCGAACGGCGTGTACTTCTGTTGCTTTCTGCATAATACGTTGTTACACTACGAGAAGTTTTAGGAAGAAGGAAGATTAACACTCACGATAGAGCGTTGGGATTTAAAGGGTCGTCATAAATGATGGCCGTTTCGTCACCCTATATATTATTTCGTCCTGTCAAAAGGCCACCCGCCTCAGAACGCGAAGGACGCGACTGAGCACTTCAGATGAGCCTCGAGGGAGTCACCGTCTTGAGATACCCGGCCAATTTGAACGCGGTCGGAACAACAACGACTGGGGTCGTGAAATTTTGATGAGTACCGTAGTTGAATGGGGCGCATGTGGGTGCAGTGGTCGGAGGCGCCCTGCAACACACACGTGGAATCGATCCCCGCGCCCATGGCCCACCAAGCCTTCCATCCCTTCGGGGTCGGCAAATTAGAACCCGTCTGGAGAGATAGCAGCACTGGCTCCATACATCGATAGGCTACCACGAGTCATTGGAAAGGCCAGATTTGAATTCAATCACCTCTAAACGATGCTTAATGGAGTCGAATGCATGGCGCATCCCTCAGGGATAGGTCAACGCCGAGAGCTCTATTCTTTATTCACCCGTATTTGCCGTAGTTGAATATGGTAAGCGAACAGTTAGCATAATTTAATTGTACTCTATAAGATTAAGACTTTCGGCAGGGTCTCCCAAGCTGAGAAGGAGCCCGGCGTTTTCATCAGGAAGCCTAGCTAAGAATAAACCAATACCAGAATCCACCACAGTCCTGGTATCAAAATCGCATGGTGGTAAATCTCTCTCTGATCCACAAGGGCTGCGACTGCCTGTCATGATGGGAGCCTGGGGCAGACTTTGGCCAGGCTGTCCTCGGGATTCCAGGGAACCACAATGTTTTAATCAGCAACTCTCCGAAAAACGGTGATTATGCTGGGGCCCGAACAACTAGTGAGGACGGGCCATTCAAGTACCAAGTATCAAGTGAGATTAAGGCTCTCTCACAGTTTCTATGGATATCCGAACACGAAATTAGATTGAAAGCGTTGATCTGTTGTATGAACGACGACACTTGAACTGGTGAAGATCGATATCCAAAGCAATTTTTGTAAACTATGCTTAACGGACGTCATAGGCTTCGAGAAATTTTCATTGCTCTATCGATGCTAAAGCTCAGCGTTGTAGAAATGTTTGGATGTATTCTCCTTTTCACCGAGACATAACGACCCTAATGGTTTGTATCCAGACGCGATTTTTTAATAGAAATTTTTACCCAGAAAAAACAAGGTTTAAAAATAATTATCAAAATAGAAGTTGATTTCGCGCGTTTCCTAGCCGAAACTGATTCAGAGGATTCTAAAGTTAACAATCTCGGTGAAGACCTTCATTATTTCTTACATCAACTTAATCTTTTCACTATAACGTCTATTCTTATCGGAAATGACTGCAGAAGACTAGTGTTGCATCCTACCAGCTAGCTGTATATGTCATCGTTTTCATCTCTATCATCTTTCAATCTCAATTTTGCATCTTTAGGACAGATAACAACCCGACGTAACCCTTTGAACACATAACGGTGATTTCTCGATTTCACAGTTATCAATAAAGAGAATGGTTGGTCTCAGGATGCAGTGTATAATTAGCTGGCAGTGTTCGCTGCTCCCAAATTCGAAGATAGTTGGAAATCGGCGAAATGTATCGGAAACGACATTGTCGGCGACAAAATAATAGGCGGATTCGAGCAGTAGAAGCAGCAGTAGCAACTCAGCAACATTAGCATCAACCACCCATCCAGCTCACCAGTGAGGATCACCCTGTGAAGACATACTCTTTGGTCTAAGAAGATTTTCAAGTTTATTAAACAACACAATTTTTAGTGGAAAATCTACAAATAAACAGATTTGTCGGTTGATTTTCGATCTAAAAGACCGTTTAAGTTCAGAAAAAAAGTTTGGAAAAAACTTTTTTACGTATTACCCATTTAATGATAGATATTTGAACAAAATTACCGATGTAGATATCAATATGAACTAACTGAGAGAAAGACGAAACTAAGGACCCGTATGGCGTGGTAATGAACGCGTCAGCCCCGAAAAGGATAATAGCGCGTTTGTTCCCCACCACAGACGCTTGCGGTCTGGAGTTTTGCAAATATCTCAGTATCATAGTGGTTGCATCACACATAATATCCTGCCATGAAAAATTATAATAGGCAGTAAACAAAAAGTTAGCGTAGATATCAATACTTTGGCGAAAACTGGGAGATCTCGTTTAATTTTACGAAACAGTGGACCAAGTAATGCTCTAAAAAAATTTAAGCAATGAGGATAGCTTTTGCAGAAATACTGATGCATGACGGGAAAACAAAAATTTTAAAGCCTATCGGCTTGCTGAGTTCCACCGCTTCCTATAAAGATTTTAAGATGGAGAAATTTAACCGCTTCTGGATTTTGAGGAGTTTCAAGTAACCGAGACATGGAGATGGGAGCGTACTTCATCTTCGTTGAAGAAATGTCCAACATGGTCAATAGGTTACTTAATGACACAAGTTTGTGGGGCTAACGTATAGCTAACATCAGTGAATTTACAATAAACACACTGAACCGATACCATTACCTTAACCGGGTGAAGACGTCTTCTGTATACCGTCCTGGCTTGATACCGATGTTTTGAGTCAAATGAGTCGAAGATAACGATGGTCGCCGCCTGCGAAGCAGTCAAAGGTCGAAAATGAGCGAGTTGACACACATCCACGTAACGAGCCTCATCGTCTTATCTCTGAGATATGTTGGCCACGTGGACATCTTCTTCTGTTGGAACGTGACAAGATAGGAATGATCTTGAAAAACGAGAATACCTTCTTTTCTATTCAATTATACCGTTATGAATTCGACTCTAGAGGCTAACTTTGCTCTTCTAGATTCTAAAACAAGAAAACGGTGTAAAATTACCAAGGCGAAGGTTTTAACATGAGACTGTTGTCATCCGACGCTCATAAATATCTGATTCGAATCAAATCAGAGCTTTTTATGGCATGTCATTTTTTCATGTAAGTGGTATGTCCCTTAGATCGAGCGTTAGAAGTAAGCAAATCTATTGAAATTGGGACTCTTGATAAGTGGCATGAGATTTTTTAATGTTACAAAGTTGCTCGAAATGGCGTAAGACCAACTGCAAAGAGATCGCATTCGCTTGTTGACACTCGAAATGAATAAAATCAAAAGTAACAAGAAACAGACCATGCTAGGAATGTTCTGCGGAATCTTCGAGACATAATCGAGTAGTTCTTTCATTGGGTTTGGCAGAGAGGGAGATGGAGAAAAAACATTTCTAGGTGGCGGGCGCGGTGTCGAATATACGACGGATGGAGCCAGTGAGCCGACATTTTCAAAGGAAGGCGTATGGCTGACGTATCGCAAGAAAACGAAAGAAAAAGTCGCGAAGCCATGGAACTCCCACGAAAACTACAGTAGATAGGTGATTTGAATTCGGATGTCGAGCAGAGGCAAAGAAAGTCTTTGTGGTTTTCATATTAATGAAACTTAAACCATATGCTTTGAATGCTCATTGATTTCCAGAAACCAACTCGTGTTCAAAAGTCGTACAAAGGAGAGGATGCTTTCTCTGACTGGTTAATTATGATCGATTCTAGGTGCGTTATAAAACAGAAAGTTAATAAACGAAAGTGAATACGTTCTTATGTGACGTAGTTCATTCCGATAATGACGAGACAACGTAAAAGAGTCGAAATCGTACAACTTTCATGGAGCTCAGCAACATAGTTCGATGTTTTTCAAGGACTTCATTTATATCTGTGGTAGTTCTACCAGCGCATTAATGTATTAAATAACTAACTAACTATATGGTTCTTAATGTTGACCGTTTATTTTCTGCCTACTACAGTTTTTCACGGCAGCAAATGGTGTGAATTACAACCACAACGATGCTAAGATATTCGCAAAACTTGGACCCCGAGCCAGATCGGCCCACGATTTTCCTTTCCGGGGCTTGCGTATTACACACTGCACCACGTAGGCCCTTGCTCTGCGTCTCTCAGCTAATTTTCCTGCCTACAGGTGCTATCAGCAATCACCCGTCAAAGGGATTGATCTGGAGAGCACAAATCGGCATGAACCCAGGAGTCGAGCTCATTAATGGCACTGGCAGATAGAAAAACTGGGTGAGATAAACGCAGAGCAATGGTCTCAGTGGTGCAGCGTGTAATACGCAATCCTCCGGAAAGTAAAATCGTGGTTCCATCTGGCCCGGAGTCCAAGCTTTGCGAACTTCTCAGCATCGCTGTGGTTATATGGTTTCTGATCTGCGTAAATTTGTAGAGCAAGGTTATCTTACTGAATAGGGTGGTGTTTTATTAGTTTACCATTAACACTGTAATCTTTACTCCACCAATGAAAGGTTAGTACTGATGAAATAGTTATCTCAGTGATATAATTTAATGAAGATAAAAAAGATTTTTCTATTTCTGGAAACTTCTTTTTTTCGACTACGTCAGAAAGCACGTCTGATCTACCTTATAATTAGTCCACTTCAATGTAGAATAGACCCCAACAACCCTACAGTGGACTAGCCTGCGCGCCTTCCATTGCATTGAAATACAATATTTCGAATAAAACTTATAAATCATTTAGATTTAGAGCTCCAATTAAGCAGTAATTATGCACTATCGTCCTAAGTGAGTTTTCTGTGTGAAGTTTGTAGAGGAAATAAGAACTAATCGAATTACATTAGTTATGTTAAGACTGTCTTCGTAAAAATGTCAGGGCTATAGAAATGTTCATTAATCGTTATCCCGTTGATTGAACTAGCAAAAGAAGGTTCAATTCGTCATTTATTTTTGAATACTTGATAGATACTGTTGATATGGTCACCTACTGAGTTAAATTTCATCGACTTTCTTGCAGAGAATAGAGAAACAAACAAACAAACACTGGTGAAGATTTTCTTGATTAAGCTGAAAGCGGGTATGGTGGCAATAGGCAATGGGGTAATGGTATTTCAACGTGAGGAGATAATAGCAAGACATGTGCATCTCATCAGCGACAAGACAACGAATTATGACACCTCGGAACGACAAAAACCATACAAAATGGCTCCGGGACCATCGACAATCAGCTAACCATCACTGAGTCGAACAGCAACACCTGTTAGGAGCGTCGTCGTTTCACAGACACAGCAAAACAGGGACGGATCTCTAGACTATTCACCGTCAGCTAGTCAGGAACGTCGCCTTGCATACATCGAGGACTCGTACACAATTCTTCCTATCACCTAACTTTCGAAAGTTTCAAACGTTTTTTTACAAAGTATTATTTTAGAATTGTAATTATAGAGAAGGAACATGTGTAGTACGACATGCGGCAGATAGATTTCCACTTAACGAGAGGAATTTTTTTAAAGATGAAAATGAAGCAAAAACAGCAGAGAAGAAGAAAAGTGAGCAGAAGGAAGACGAAGATGGCTCTATCCACGTTTTCCTCCTTCTCAATAGATCTTCTCAAGTAATAAATCATAATCAAAGCTTTATGATTCCGTTTGATCTGATTTGAACAGAAACTGCAACTGTGTAGGATTTGGAAACGACTAGAATTTCAAAAAAAGTACATTGGGTGCAAAAGATGGAAACACCTGAAGAAAACAGGTGTACGAAATGGCGCTTTGAGGAATGCTACATTATATCTTGTCGGTGAGGTCTTAACGTGGCTTTCTTTGTCACCAGAGACAATAAAATTCGATGGAGGTGAAAGGTGTCGCATTAAGAGGCGAATGAATGATAAGTGGACAGGGCCACGGAACGGCAAGGAAACCTAGTAGGCCTAGGGGAAAGCTCCTCACCAACAACGAATCACTATTAAAAAAACGATGAAGGAG
This sequence comes from Angiostrongylus costaricensis, assembly GCA_900624975.1. NCBI lineage: Eukaryota > Metazoa > Nematoda > Chromadorea > Rhabditida > Metastrongylidae > Angiostrongylus > Angiostrongylus costaricensis. The sequence goes on along the minus strand of UYYA01004891.1, from coordinate 37,674 downwards.
AGCGTAATATCTTTCATCTTTTGTATTACTGCTATTTATTTCCGCTAGTTTTCATTTTCTCAAATACCTTTTTTCCGCCTCCACCCTGAAGGACAATTTCCAACAATTTTTTTTTGTCAAAAATGGTATGCTATGGCTGAGAAACCACAACTGTAATCGCTGGCAACCCCTACTTTCGCCCAACTACTTCGAATTTCGTTCGACAACATGACTCATATGCGGTGAAGAGTAGTAGAGGAGGCCACTGCGAGGGATTGCATAGGTCTTGCTTCGGCTAAAAGTAGAGGGAAGAAGAAAAAATCGAGTGAAACGAACAAAGGTGTCTTGCGCACGGCACAGAATTCTACAACTGAATAGGCCAAGCGTGGGAACACGAACGAATGCCTTCACAACGACAGTTCGTCAACAACGAGAAGCATAAACAATCGTTTAATGCTGCAAGAACTACGGTAAGATAGGAGTTAGGCCTATACGTTAAATAGTTAGGAGTAATTCTTAGGCAGAATCGGGCGCTCATAGAACAAGGTAGGAACCGTTCTTAGAGCCATCTTTAACGCTCAAAACGTCAGATAAGCTGAAAGTTTTCTAGCAGATATTCTTGAATGCTCGTGATTTTTAATAAAAATAATTATTTTCAACAGGCAGAGCTTTATCTCTAGCTAAGCTGCTTTCGTCACTGGGGATCTAGGATAACTCCAGAAATTTGATTTATCGTATTCGTCTAAGAAAAAGGACAGATTCAAAACGATCCCAGTCACCAATTACCACGTCTCTACAACAAAATGTATTATAGTTCCCAAGATCGACTTTCTCTTAACCTCGGCATTGGAATATGAATGTGTCGTTTTCTTGTTCAGCAATCGCGAGGTTTTTAAACAGCATACATTTACTTCCATAAAAACACAATACAATACAACGCTAGCTGACGTTTCGGCAGTATCGCCTTCTTCAGAGCCGCTTTTTCGTGACTTCCAATGAGGAAGTTTAGAACAGCTGATTATAGTCGCATGTGGTTGACGACTAAACTTCCTCATTGGAAGTCACGAAAAAGCGGCTCTGAAGAAGGCGATACTGCCGAAACGTCAGCTACCGTTGTATTGTATTGTGTTTTTATGGAAGTAAATGTATGCTGTTTAAAAACCTCGCGATTGCTGAACAAAAAAATGTATTATTTTGAAAAGATGGAGTTTGAACTAAAAACTCAACATTCGTGAAGAAGGGATTTCCACCGATGTTGCCTAACGAATGTTCTCGATGAGTTAGGCCGTTGCATGCCGCATATTTGTACTTCAGAAAAAATGTTCTAACGACATTAGTACTTATTCCCTCGTCCTTACATAGAACTACATTTTACAAAGCATAGAAGAAAAAAAAGACTAGATTGCTTGAGAAAAGTGCGACGAAACGGTGGATCGAAGTCGATATCAAAGCACGTTAGCAAAATAGTAAGACAGAATGATGATGATATCCTGATAGACACCTGTCCGGACCATTCAAACAAAAAATCTCGCACTACAGTGTTTTTTCTGGTTCGAGATCTCGAATATTATTTTGATAGATGCTGGCGAGTTCCAGAGTTTCAGCCTAGAACACACTTTCATTCACGAGTTCCAATCTGATAAGAAGGATAAATATTTACTTTTAAAAAGCGTTCAAGTTGGATTTCCGCAAACAGCTATAAAAAAGATAGATATCCAAATTACATTCGTTATCGTAGTCACTCATTTACCGCCTCATTGTAGAAGAGGAATTTCTAGAGCGTTGAACAGCTACGGCTGAAGTCCACAGGTTTTCGGTCTCTGTAAGTTAACAAAGAATTTGACATTTCCAAACGAAAGTCAGGCTACGAGTTGTTTATGAAGAAGTGGTGTAGTAAAGTGGTCAATCTCCTTAAGATTTCTAACGACCAGCTACTGCCTCTCGTGACAACTTAAAACGCCCAGCAACGAATGTCTGGCTTCCAATGAAGGAACCTTGTCAGCTTGTCGTACAACCAAAGTAACAGTCAAGTAAAAATTTAACACTAGAATCTAAATTGTTCTTTCTGAAGACGGGTCAGTTCATGCACGCATCAAGAATTTCATGCCATTTTCCAAGCTATGAATTCACTATCGTTAACTTTGGAAAAATAATGATTTTCTGTAGATTTCATGAAGGTGCAGAATGCACTGAACAACTATGAAATTAATGAGTACATTATCTAGGAGAGCATGCTTGAATCAGAGCAAGACCAACTGGTGGAGGACCTGTGTGATAACGGTAAATGTGATGGTAATCACAGTTGTAGTGGTAACGGATGGTTAAGTAAGTATTACTTGCGCAGCGGTAGTTCCTTCGCCAGTGACCACGCCCTCCATCTCTGTACAGAGTCGGTCGATGAGCCTTCCGCTATGTTCTTCCAGAAGAATCTTTTTTAGATACTCATACTCATAACCTAAGTAATCCTGCAAATAGAATAGGACTACTGAAGTAGCAGATTTGTATGCGATGGATTAACCTCGAAAACCATTCAATCTTTGACAATTCCTGTTTAGAATATAAAGATCCACGTAGTGTACAGAAATGCCGACATAAGTGTTGTAGACGATCACCGAGTTGAACTTGAGGGTGGGCTCAAAGAACCAATTTTTGGATCTGTTCCCTGTGTGCCATACAAAAACGAGAACAAGATGGCAATTGCACTCCATTATTGTGGAACCAATAGACACTTTAGGTTATATGATAATAGATTCAGAAATAGTAAACAAGAATTGGGCCGTTTTACGCATTGCCACTTTTGAGAACCTCCTTAGGCCGGGAAGAACTACTTGAAAATCAGTAAAAGCAGCTTTCAGGATGCTACATGTCTTCGCTGAAGTCTTGTGCAATGACTAGCTGAAAAATTTTAGAGAAAAAAATCACTGACTGACACTATGTTGATGATTGTGCGAAAAGTTTAAGACCAAAAAGGTTATTTTAATCGAATCACATAAAAGGATAAAAGATGAAGCTCTCGGCGTTGATCAATCCCTGAGGGATGCGCCATGCATTCCACTTCACTGAGCATCGCTTGGAGGTGATTGAATGCATATCTGGCCTTTAAAATGACTCACGGTGGTCTACCGATGTATCGAGCCAGTGCTGCTATCCTTCCAGACAAGTCTGATACCAATTTGCCGACCCCGAAGGGACAGAAGGCTTGGTGGGCCATGGGCGCGGGGATCGACTCCACGTGTGCGTCGCAAGGCGCCTTCGGCCACTGCACCACACGCTTCCCTTATCGAGTGACATAGGAAAGTTTTTTGGTCGCATAGTCACATAGAAGGAAGGAAGGAAAAAGAACTTGCAAAATATAATTCGAGTGAAAGTGGAAAAATATGAAAATGGAAACGTCTTAGTGAGTTCTAATTCTAATTCCGCATTTGTCCGACGCGACTGTACAGCACTAGAAATGTCACTTGAGGGTACACTATAGATTGTCGTAGCAAAATCAGAAAATCCATGCTTGATCTCGATTTCGATGGGTGGATTTTGTCGTAGCAATCGAAATGGCACATTCAGCAGAGGAACACGACAATTTTCCTTCGGTATTGCGCAGTACCAATAAGGTCAAACTAAGTGCAGAGCATGGATTATAATGACTGAATATAGAAATACAAGCCAGGAGAGCTTGATTTTGACTGACATATAACAGTAAACGCCAGAGTAAAAGAACGGTAGCGACTACTGATGTTTCCGCGTAAAAACGAGGCGTTTCGAAATCGTGTTCGACTGGTGTAAATGGTGGTGACAGGATGACTTCTACCCGAAAACAATAGGAATGACTGTCTTTGAGTGTTGACGTTCCGTGTGAATGCCGTTTAAAATGATACGCTGACAGACAGAGTGCTTCACTCCTGAACGTTCGCCCAGCCAGCCATCTAACGGGTTAACGCAAACGGCGATCAATGGCAGTACCTACTGGCCGAGACCAAGTTTTGCATATCTCTTCACCTGCGTCAACAAAGTACGTGTTAGTGCGCAAATAAAGAAGTAAAAAACAATAACTATACATCTACAATGCACAAGATGACCAGTTAGTACCATTACTTCAATTTTACAGACAGAAATATTCGTTTATCGTTTTTCAGAGTTTTTTTAGAGTTTTGCAGATCCAGAGGTTTTAAAGGTTTTGAAGTGAAAATTGAGTGTTCCTACCCATAGGACATTATGTTGAAAATGTCAACCTATTGAAAGACTATTTCGACCTTTTGCTTTTCAAGAGAATTTTAGAACACGATTATTTCTTCAGTTTACGTTCATATGTGTAGTTCTCAAAAAGCCTGATTCTATCATGCTTTGTTCGAGTGTCCTAGATACCCTCCATACCCTACGAAACCTCAAAAAATACATTTCCACGGAACTAATCTTTAAATTGCACTAATTAATAATACTATTTATTAATAAATTAATTCTAAGTATGTACAGCGTGGTGGTTAAAGGCGCATTGTAATATGCAAGCGTTCAATGGTTCGAGCTGTGCATCCAATGCTCCGAGCATAGAAAAACGAGGCAAAACTTGTTGGACAAAGAGCCCATCTGACTTAAACACGCCGGTACATGCGTGCCCTGTGAAGACATGGGAACACAGAACGTTCATTTTGAGATTTCAGGATGTCTAACCAAAATTTAAAGACACTGTTAAAGAAGAGAAAATCCACCAGTAGCATACGAATTTATACGCAAACCTGGACATTATAGTAGAAGCAGGATGCAAGGCGGCGAACAGAATAAACAGGCGAAAGAAACCAAGTAAGTTGTGGAGCTGGGTCATGTAAATAAGAATAGAATAATAGAATTTACTAAATTAATATTCAGTCGCCTTAGTGCCTAGTGCGCCAAATTCTTAAGCACGACGAACTCACCAACGGATTTCCACTACCGTAACCGGAGGGCAGCGGCTAAGTGACGATTTCGGTCCGATGTACGGCTACTAGTGAGGTGGCGAAAGAATGACGGACGCAATCTCTCTGCTACACCACGATAAATCGTGTCAATTTCCGCTCTTTGCGTTTATGCAAATTGTCAGAAGATGGCACGATAAGACGCCATAGGCTACTGCGGTGAGTTGGACGTCTAGTCTGGACGTCACGAATATGGTCATAGGGATCTTGGCTAGATTTTAGAGATGAGTGTGCCCAACTGGTTCCAATCAACTGAATGTTATATGCTAAAAGTGCACGAAATTCAAAGACTATGTAGCACTAATTTGTCGGAAGCTTAAAATTGTCGGCCAGAAGTCCTACAACGTAATCAGTCTACTTTATACCAATGGACACTACCGCTACTCTATTTGTAAGTTTGGTCATTGATTTCAAAAATAAATCGTGTTTCTAAGAAAAATTGGTACCTATGAAAAGCCGAAAGAACACACTTGTTGTGAAACGATGACCGCTAGAAGGCTTTTTGGGATAAAAAAACAGAATTTCATTCGTGGTGTTAGATGAAGGGAAAGTTCAGTCAAAGAGATTTGTGTGTATTGTGTGTACGCATCTGTATGCATGTGACTAAACTTTTTGACGTAACTTTTTCTACTGCCTAATAATTCTCCATGGCATGGTATTACATGAGGAACAACCCTAGTGATGCTTAGATATTTGCAGAACTCAGACCCCACCTAAATTCGAACTTGCAGTTACTCTTTACGGGGGTACACGTATTACCCAGTACACCACTGAGGACCTCGTTCCACTTTCTTATGCGAAAAAGTTACACGTGCGATTTCGACTTAAGCCTCAGCTTACCTGGATAAATACTAATTTTTGATCTGCAGATTATTCCCGTTGTCGAGTGACTGCTGATGGCATCGCTACGTAAAAAACTGGCTAATAGAAGGACAGAAAGAGAGCCTCAGTGGTGCAGTGGGTAACGCGTGAGTCCCAGGAAAGAGCAACCGCGAGTTCGAATCTGGCGTGAGGTCTGAATTTTGCAAATACTTTACCATCATTGTGGTAACATGCGTGTGTACTTGTGTATATTCGAGTGTTTGACTGTGTGGGTGTATGCGTGACGGTGTACCCAATAGAATAAGTTCCGTTCTATAAAATAGCTCATGAGGGTTAACAGACAGAGACATCATTGCTCTTTTCTAAACATATGAGTTTATTTCCCATGGATGATTGCAGTATTGGAAATTTTAGTGATTTAGTGGGGCCATGTGGACACAAAACTGACAAAGTCATTCATTCCTCCCCAATCGTTCCATTAGTTCTTGTTCGACTAATGAACTTTTATGTTAGCGAATGGAAAAATTTTATATAAAAATGCAATATATTTTCAAAAAAACGATAGTTCGCAGGTTTGCAAACCACATTTTAGTATGAAAAATTGGTTCTTCTTTCACTTAATAGCTTACGGGTCAACTATAATGAAAATGAAAAAAAGCATCGTTGCTTCTACAGGAAGAATCCGAGCTTCATACGAGTTTTAATGGGATATCAGACTACGGTAGTTTCTTAGTGCCTTCGGGGATTTTGGCTCTCATCAGTCATATGCGCATTATTCGTGTCGCATCGTGCTGTCACCACCCTGCGGTCCCTAAGGAATGCTTCGATAGCGGTTTCTGAAGTCCGGAATCCGCCGAATGCTGCCTCTTTTATCATCTCCCATTACTCTGCTGCTTAACGTGCTTCGAATAAAGAAAAGTATAAACAGCTATCACTCTTAAAAAATCAAGCGTCTAAACTACTACCTCGAGAATAAAAAGCTGTTACGTTTTGTAACAAATAATAAAAGAATCGCATTGCGTTTGTGCAAACTGTTTTAGAACTGATTCTAGTGTTTCGCAAATAACCTGAATCAGGTGGCATTAAATCTGACAGTAAGCTGAGATCCGGTGTATCCTCCTATACGAAGGAATCTCTGCTAGGCAGGACTTCTGTTCCGATTTCTAGGAACAATTTTAAACCAGAAGTTCAGTACCGATTCAGGGGTGCTGTGAAAACGCCGACGAATTGTCGTAGGCCAATTTTCGAACAGTATGGATGATCAGCATGTTGTTTACTACCAGTTTCAGGAAAAGACATCGTTCATAGAATCGGAGGTTTCACAAAAGTTTGTAAAAAAAAATATAAGAAAACTTCAGCATGTTTGGTTGGTTCCGCATCTAACTGATGGGTTTTTTTATTTCCAACTACAAGATATCAAGACCTGAACAGAATTTTATAGCTTCTTTGTTTCAAATCACATGACGTACCAAGGCGTATTATGAGAGGGAAAAACCTGAGAAGACCGATTCTTCAAGCGGTAAGAAAAATCCACTATAAATGTATGCTTTGAGAAGGTCATAAGTTTACAAAATCTTAAATAATCTTAGAAGTTCAAGTTTCTGGCGATTATTGGGAAGAATCACGAACCACAGTATTCTCTGAGCATTTTACACCTACCTATGGTTCTCAAAGGAAAGTTTTTGTTCTAAAAGATGTAAATGATGCAACAGTAATGCAAACAGCGCTGGGTTTTAGTTCAATTCACAAACGTAACTACATGACTCTAAACTTAGAAAGGCTTTATCCCACTCGGTCACAATGAGAGTTGAAGGTGTACGTCATTCCAAGCCTAATATTCCAAAAGCCTTTTTGTTTTGCTTGCATTCAAAACATAAAGATTTCACGACGATATGTTGGAATGCAAAACGGACGAAACGATTTTACACATTAATCATAGACCAGTGAAAACAACGCCCACGGGATTGCATTGGCTATTCAGTTCTAGTGACAATTTATGGAAAAGTTGACATGTTTCTATAAATTCGACGTCAGTTGTAGTCAGCTTTCACTGTGCCTCGAAAACCATCCAGGGCTTTGGTGGATATTCTCCAAAGATTCTTCATATTCCTTCTTCTTCGTACTTATCCAACACTACCACTAGAGGCTATCGATAGCTAGGTGATCACTATAAATGCAAAGTGCCGAATTTTCTTTCATTTACTTGCTTACTTACGATCTTTTTATATTACCTACCTTTACAGTGTGCTAATCCAACACTTCATTTATTCCATTCGCTTTTTGACATACGGCATCCACAAAGCTGTTCGAATTCGGGTTTGGGATTTGCTGTTACTTAAGAACCTTGTTTACTTCATAAATGTCGCTGAATACTGGTCGAATTGGTCTTTCCTGGAATTCTAGTACACCTCTGCCAAAGTGTTACTTGGCCCTTACGGCAGGAATTCTCAGGATTTTGTGGATCGGAAAGACCTTCCTTTCACCAGGTAGACCTGGTACCAATTTACCAATGTCATTGACCCAGACCCAGGATTTGTAGGCGAGTAAAGCGATGAAATAAGAACCGGCAATGCGTCACCAACCAATCCAACGAAGTTCTCCATGCTGCCAAGTTTTTCTACAGCGGGTCAGTTAATGAAGGACAAAGTATCGAGTTTGCTTATGGATAGCTGCCCGTCGTTCATTTGTGAACACCGACTCTGCGCTTTCGGCCTGACAACATAACAGACGAATTCACAAATATTGGAGCGTCTTCGCGAAAACCATCGGAAACATGAACACCGATATTTCTTTTTCTTCAGTGTTTAGAGTTTTGTTGCACAGATGACCACATATAATTATGTCGTAGTGCTAACAGTGGATTCCCTCGGGAGCTGTTCGACGGAATGCATCGGGCGACTTGTCGTCATCTATCGTATAACGGCCGACTCGATGACAGCAAGCTTCACCAACAACGGGGTCGTACAGCGTTCACATCAAGCTTTCTGCAAAGCCAGATACACCAAGTAGGGAACGCTGTGCTTCTCGAAGGACCTCTTTTTAACCATATAGGTTATCAAAGAATAGTCAAAGAGATCTCTCATGTCCACCTAACCTGACAGTGAAAAAGCAGAGCCCAAGATTTCTGTCTAATGCCAAGCTTTGGTTGAAAATACAACATCCCATCCGATAGCTTTGTACCATTGACGTATTTGATATCCCCGAATCATATTTATGAAAAGTATATGACTCTAATATAAGGCTTTAGGAAAGATGTGTAAATGAGAATTCTTCTCTGTATCTTTTCCAAAAATAGGGAAAAAGGAAGGAAAGCAGAAGAAAGAGAAAGTAGACTTCAGGTGTTTGGCTAGACGAATTGGTGTCTGGTGTACTACGGTACAACAAAAAAAAGAAAACAACAGCGATTTTGCAGCAGATCATTGGAATGTTCCAAAATTCAATGGATACATCACATCATGTTTCACTGCTATCTGTTGCAATACAGATAAAATAATTTTCAATACACACAAAATAATGTCGTAATGACGTCATGAAAGGAATTCACTAGTATTTTAAAATTTAGATGTAAATTTTATTTTGAAAATATGAAAACAAAGGCACCTCATTATCGCCAACAAACCTTGCTTCGCTACAGAGAAGTATGAATACTACATGTTATTGAACAGATTATCATAGGTTCTTGTAGAGATACGCTATTGATTCGCAAAACCTCGAAAACTGATGCTTCGTAGTTTGCTGATGGCAAGAACTAGATGGGTGACAAGCGAAACGGAAGACCCGCATGGTGTGGTGGTGAACGCGTTACTCCTCGGAAAGGACAATAGCGCGTTCGTTTCCCACTGCATACACCTGTGGTCCGGAGTTTTGCAAATATCTCAGCATCATTGAAGTTATATTTCGCAACATACTCTGCCATTAAAAAAAGCAGGTAGTAAATAATAAGTTAAAACTGGTGTTTCGATCAAAGAGATTCTCCCTAAAAAACCGATCAATGTGCAACTTATGCAATTTAGGAGGGAAGAAATAGGAAAAAGTTCCACACCTGTCATATAACATGGCTATTTGAAATCACAAGAGTGCTGAGATATTAGCAAAGTTCGGAAAATCACGTGCGCTTCGAACCCACGATTATCACTTCTGGGAGTTCATGAATTATGCACTACACCAACCGAGGCCTGCGCTGTGCTTTTCTCTCAGCCAAATTTTCACCTTAACGTGCTAACAGTAATGACTTAACAAACACGTTTCTCTGGGGAGGCAAAACCGGCATTAGACTCGGTAAGGCTGAAGCTGCGGCCGAAATCATAATGTTTTCATTTTTATTTAAGGAAAACTTCCAAACGTAGCTGAGAGAAAGGAGAAAAAGGGTATCGTTTGTTGCAGTGGATAACACGTGAGCCCCCGGTGAGGTAATAGTGTTCGAAGCCCAAGTTGTGGTCATTGTTCACAGTATACCCTACCATGAAAAAATGGGAAATAAATCAAAGTCTTAACGATGTACCTAGTTTAATTTTTCCAACTTATAGTACCTAGTGGTCATTCTATGTAATCAACATCAATTCTGCGAAAGCTTGATGGAATGTTCTAGAAGGTCCTGACCTGTATAAAATTAGTGCCAGCCCTTATAATTGTTGACGTCAAGAAAAAAAATAGAAAATATTTCATTGAGACGGTAGAATTTTCTCTTCTTTATTTCCTTCAAAGTTCATAAAAAATCTTCACTCTCTTTCCATCCACTCCAACTTTCTTTCCTGTGCTTAACATTATTTACCCATGCTAGTGACTCTACCAAACTTCAGCTGACAGATATACTTCAGAAAATTGGTTTGGGAACCTCGTAGAGTCAATTGTTTCATCCAATAAGTTCTCTTCGAGGAGGAATACACAAAGTGGTTACGCTCACCATCGTTCGATACCCTCTCAAATAATCGCTGCGAGACCATCCTGCACTATCGAGAAGATTTGTGACTTCACTCTCGTCCAAAGTTGATAATATACAGTCCGACAGAATCTTTGCTTTAACTGGGATAGCCTAAAGATTCCAATTATGCTCACAATGAATCAATCTTTTATGAATCCAAATTAGGTAAACCAGCGGTGAGAAGAGCTAGTTCTTGAAAAAACCTATTTGAAATGGGTTTTGCCCTCGAAAAAGAAAATGGTTAAGGTTGGCCTAAAGATAAGGTGGATCAGATGCCATCCTCCGTAATGGAGAATCCACTCACTTTATGTCATGAAGCATTTGCTTTGTTTCGAGATGTTCTATATGTTATAAAATCCGAGCTGTTACGGTTTTGAAGGTCATTTTCCACCAGAGCTACTATTAGACCTATAAGCTATTATTACTGAAATTTGTATTTGTTTTACTTTTAGGGTAAACGTAGTGCAGGGGTTAGAAGCGTCCTGCAGTATAAACTACTAGTTAACAGTGTTTCGAATATGTGTAATTCTAAAAATGATGATAGAATTGCCAAAGGATCTCGTCGAACTCGTTTGGTACATAGATGTTTTGATTTCAATTACTTCCGAGGAACGGAAAACCACTGGATGAGGTCAATAACTTTAAAATCGAATTTGGTTAAACCTCGGCAACAATTAATAATTTCCTCTCTTGTTCTATTTCTTTGAGCACACACGAAAGTGGTATAAAAACTTTTATTCGACCCGATTAAGCCGAATGAAAGTCAAGCGCTTTGGAAAATAGGCATTGTTTGACAAAGTTATTTCTTAGCGCTGAGCCGAAATCCGTCACTAATTCCCAAATCTTTGGTTAAATTCCAGCCATGTTAAGAAAACACTATATAGATGGAAACTTCCAAGATCTTCTTTAAAGCGAAGGTACAGCTCGCCAAGATTACAATGAATGTTACAAAAGCAAGAAACTAGAAATTACCTGATACTGGTAGAGCATGTTGAAGACGGCTTCCTTAGCGGCTTGAGTAGCGGTGTCATGAGAAGTGCTCTCTTGACTACCGCTGTAGACATAAGTTGGCGGTGGACAGCTAGCACTCCGTACTACTCCGGATGTCTGGCAAACGGCCTGAAGATGAAGAGTAGGCGTTATTGGCACAATTTTCATTATCGTAAACGATTATATTTCGTTGGTTCTCACACGCTCTCTATGAATTTAAGCTCCTGGGACGCCGTGTTCAAATGGTGTGCTGGATAATCTGCCATGATTTTTTGCCATGGATTGTTTTTTAGCTTTAAATTGTTCCCTCTCGCTTTCTTTTCTTTCACTTCGAATAAAGGATTAGATTTTTTACATTTGTATTGTGTACCATTTTGGAGAGCTGATTTTGCTCTACATTCTTCAATCGATGTGCTATTTTAATTCGCGCTAAATTTAGAGAAATTAAAAAGCATGAAAATAAAGCCAACTCGAGTAATTCTTTTCAACGAAAACGAATTTAGGTGTGAAGTAGTGGAAACCACTTCTCCTTCTGCAGTTGGCCATTACATGCCTACATTCCATAAAATTTGTTCCAAAAATTACTTAGTGGAGCTAAAAACGGTGAAAACCAGAAGAATACGCAACAATCCGTCGCCACCGCTGATGAACAAAGGAACGCTTTGATAGAAATACATCCACTTCAAAGTGGTTATAGTAGTTACAGAAAAACTGTGGTTATTCATAAAAACAGCTTCTGCACACCCTAACCGAATTTGAAAGTCGAAGAACTCGAAGAATGCCATATAATATTGAAATGAATGGCAACGAGATTGCTGTTATGAATCGTGTTTACGCCGTTTTTGCGCAATAAGCACGATCCACATCTTTCAAGGCATTGCGACCTGCTCAGTACAACAACCGACACTCAACAAGTGGACCAAATCGGAGAACTGGAATTCTTCTTGTATTCAAATTTTCACAGAAAAAGCCACCACGATTCCTTCGCGGTCATGAGGTGGAATCATAATACTCCTACGGAGGCAACCATCCAAGGGTTTACCGCCTCACCGTGGCTGAGAGTTGTTCTTGGATACTGAACTGCGATGTACAGCGGAATATTTAAGCATCCAGCAGGGCTTCTCAAGCTCAAAAGGAGACCGACGTTTCCAATCGGAAGCACAGCTACCGATACTAGAAATCAGCACTGTCCTGGTATCAAACTAGTCGCGCTGTGGAAAATCTTCTTTTGATTCACAAGATCCGGCAACTGCCTTAGGTGGTGACGATCTGAACTTGTCAAGGCTAATGTCGGGGATCCGGTGAATTACCATTGCTAGACCAGCAAAATTCCCGCCTCAGTACTCCGCACACTGGACACTCCGGTCTACGGCGTCGGACAGTGAGCCAGTAGGTAAGAAGTGATGAAATCTCGCGTTGCACAGGTCGTCAATGGAAATGAGGAAAACATTCATACCCTCGACGCGCCATGGAGACTGTTTCTTGCTCTCAACCTATAACGGCAGAATAATCTCTTCAGACGTCGACCTTTACGCTCTTCTTGAGGCAGCTTATCGCAATAAATTCCACATCACCCCTACTTACTTTCTTCAGCACTTGGGCGGTCCATCTTCACGAGTTGTGCGGACGTCAGTACATTTGCCATTCGTTCCTTTCTATCGCAGTCGTCGTCCATGGTGGTGGCTTTAGTCGGGAGTGGTGGCAGGTACGATTTTCCTACCGTGATCTGTAAAATAACTGCAGCTGCAGGTACAGCTGATTAACTTTTTTATTTACGAACAAGTCCGCCCAACGTGTGGGTGGCTGTTCTAAGAGACGTTTGCATTCTCGTGGAGTCCACTCTACAGTTTTTTCGTCCATCTGTCGGCTATTTTTCAGTTATGTGGCAAGTTCGTCTCTGTTTCGCTGTCGATGTGAGTTCTCTTGGAACTCGAAGATTAGGAAGACTTCGAAAATCAAAACTTTGCAATCCGATAAAATGTACTATGTGCCGGTTATATCTTAGAAGACATCTTTTAAGCACACAGTGCGTAATCTGCAATATTCCTGACGTGTTTGAAGTATCGCTCGACGTCTCTGCAGCAAATCACAGCGCTAGGACGAGGTGGACCGAAAACTTGAGCGCGAATTTTTGGGTCCTTGTGTTGCTCGGCGGCTTTTTTGGGAGACATGAATGAGGCCTAAGGTGCTTTCTTTGCTTTGTCTAGTTCCTCCTTCATGTTGTTGTCTATGTTGGTTGATGGTCCAAGGTAGTCAATGCAATCAAAGAACCATCCCTGGCACAACATGGATGTGGTCCATGCAGCAAAATTCCTTTCGAAAGCCTGCTGGCTTTACTGGTTGCTCCTCATCCAATCTTCTTGATATGGGCGACAGGATAGTCTTTGTGAACAGCTTGTAGAGCACACTCAACACACATATTGGACAGCAGTTATAAAGATCTCTTGTATTACCCTTTCAGGGTGGGATGACTGTGCGGGAGGTCCTCCACTAGTTTGGAGTGTTTTCCTTTTGAAAGCAGAATGTCCTGCGGTCTGGGAAAATTACACGTGGCTTTGTTTAAACTGTAACTTCCGGCTCTAAGAAAGTTCTCGGTTGTATTATATGGTGCTGGAGTTGTAGCTCTTTTCATGCTTTCTATCGCAATTCGAATCTCGGACTGAGGTATTCCAAGTGGCTTTTCTCTAGCAGGGATTTTAATGTTTGCGACTGGATGGTAAAACGGAAAACGTTGGTGCAAGACGTTTCCGTTACCGATTCCATATCATGGCGAAAAGTCTTGGTGATCCCATCTTTGTTCATCAGCACTGACAGCGGAACATTAGCGCACAAGTCGGGAGACAATTTTCCAAACTGGTTTTTTGTTGTTTCCAGTAGTTTTTTCGTGTATACCGATGCAGATCTTGCCACAAAGCTCTCCTGCACCTGGCATTTATTACCATCCGTGTCAAACGTATTAGCTTCAGTTCCCTTCTTTCATCGAGCAACTCGTTAGTGGTAATGGCGATGCGATTCGATCTTCTTGCTTGAGGAACAACAAGAATGAAGCAAATTCAGCACAACTTTTCAATCTTTTGACAAGCAGCTTGTACTTTCGGTCGGGTACTCCTTCGTCTGCCAATTACGTTTTGATAGGTCTTCGTTTAGAATGTTTTCGTCATATGGAACAAAACTTTTTTTTTCGTCGTAGACAACATTAAATGTTCTCCAGCTTATGGCTGAATCGAATCTTCGAACTAGGGGGTGATCGCTACCAGTATAGAATGATAGGATTACTGATGTATGTGTCAAGTAGGCACCATCTCCTATTTGTCAGAATATTGTCGACCTCCAATACCGGGATCCACCACCGTCTTGGTATGAAAGTAGCATGGTGGTAAATCCCCTCTGATCCATAAGGGATGCGACTGCATGTCGTGGTGACGACCTGGGGCAGACTTTGGCCAGGCTGTCCTGTGGGATCCTAGGGAACAACGATGGTTTAACCAGAAAATCTCCGAAAATGGTGATTATTCTGGGGCCCACACAGCTAGTGATAACAGGCCGTTCAAGTATCACGTAATTAAGTATTGTCAATCTCTGCATAAGTCGTGGCGCTTGGAAGTTTCCATGTCCAGCACCGACTTTCTTTCTTCTGAGACAACGAATTTCCATGGAAGAGATGCGCTGCAGACAAGAATCCTGCAAGGCGGTTTTCATTTCCATTTCTTGCTTCTATTCCAAAATTTCCACTTTTGTATTATCCAACAATAAATTTATAACACGCTTTATCAATCCGGACAACTTGTTCCAACTGATAATAGAACACATCTAATTCGTAATCATCAGCTGTATTGGTCGGTTAGTAGCAATTGATGATTACGATCTTCTTAAGATACGCCTGTGGAAGACGGAGAACCGTCATGCGAGGAGAGAGGTTCTCGCATGAATCGACTAAATGGACAATGGTTAGGTGGATGACGAAGCTTACGCCACCGACATTTCGTGACAGGACCTTTTCTCCACGAATGACAAGTGTCCCGTTGTTTAATGTGGTGCGGTCACATGAAATTTGATTCGATCTGCGGCTACAAGAAGGGCGTGAAGATGGCGCCTATGGACAGTGTTCTGGGACTATAAGTGCAGAGTCAGAAACAATTTCCACGGCGTGTCGTGCATTTGTTCGTCAATTCCTTTTTTTTGACGTCCTGAGTAACTCGAGTTCTTGCGAGTTGTCACCGGTTGTATCATCTTCTGACGTCATAGGATGGAGCATTAAGTCTACCAGGTACTGAGGCTTTCCTCTTGCTAGTTGAGGAATTTGATCTTCCCTGGAGTCTTAACTCAACCTTGCCAGGCTTATTCAGGTCTCATCCAGGCCTTTAGCATGTGGATCCGAAGCAAGTGTGATCGCTCTGCAAGAGGAAAAAATAGGAAGATCGACATACACCAATCAGATGACGGAACTCCTGTCGTTCGTGAAGGAAGATCTCTGTTACTTTATGTCGAAGACGTTGGCTTTGTAGCACAGTTGTCTATTTTTCAGCTAATCACATCATACGAAGTCCAATCCTCATTTTGTACAGCCGATGAGAGTGAATTGAACGTGTTTTGTAAGCAGTTGGAGGAAGTAATCCGCAAGGAGAAGTTCTATAAAACCGTTGTTGAAGAATTTAATGCCAGATTAAAAATAGCCAACGAGATTGGATACAGAACAAGGAAATTAGGAATAGGACAACGAAATGAGAATGGAGACCGTCTTTTTCTCCTTTCTGTCAACAGAACGTCTCTTCCATGGAGATTCATTTTTCGAAAGGAGAGAAAATCGCCGATAGGAGACAATGTTGCTGATGGACACGGTAGTGTTCTAACAGTGCGACTCATGCCGAGATCGATCATATTAAACGAACAGAAATTAGTGCATCTTTGACACCTCAGTGGTACCCGGGTTCTGTACTGGACCTAACCACTGCCTTCTCCGTGCGAACGTTTGATTCAGCCATAATCTGGAAAAGAATTCATGTCATCGTTCGTGAAATACGATATAAGTCGTGTAAGCCGAAGGATGTTTTGAATAAAATCTTTTCTTCTTATGCTTGGCGAATAAATGAATACCAGACCGAGGACTACACCCTACCTACCGAAGAAGTTGAAACCTGTGCCAAACTACTGCCACTTGCTCTAACAAGAAGTTCAAACCGTTTCTCCACCGCCACCAAAAAGTTGTTCGAAAAGGGAAAAAAAACTAAAGCTTCGTCGTTCTACAGCACATCTAACACGGTTGGTAGGAAATGCCACCTGTAGGAGATCCTTGCAGGAGGATTTACATTGGTATAGGCACGAAAAGTTATAGGAAGCAGCTCAAAAATGACAAGTCTGAATAAGTGGCATCGGGATTTTGCAACTATAATGTTCCACTATTTGCCTTGATAAACGAAAATATAACTCTATCTATTACAGCTACACCAAAATCACAACTGAAGGGCTTGTGAAAAACGAAACGGTGCTGGAGAAAGCGAAACCGCTGAAACATCAGCCAGTATTCTACTGAAGGTGGGACTAACACTACACACGCCATGGTATGGAATTGACGATGGAGACGTTCTATAACAACCTTTTCGGCTCCACAAACCCCGCCTGGGACCCCGAAATCCTTCTGGTGAAGAATCCTTCGTGGTTGTACTCTCACAATTCCAGGAGCTGGCAATATTATCGCCGATTTCCATTGTGTTGGAGGCCTCAAATCATATGTGTTTCTCGCAAATGACGCGGCATCTTACCTTGAGAAAGAGAAAATACCATACTGGTGAGCATCCTCCTGTACTGCAATTTTACCCTAAAAGGGTGACGCAAGGGATCTTCATAACTACTGACCAATATGGAGTTTACTCAATAAGTCGTTCACGAATGCTATACTTTTACGCGTGTCAAAGACCTAGGATGAGGTACAACCAGTTGAGCAAGCACGATTCCGACAAGTATTCTACTGCATGGACCACATCCAAACCGTGTCGCGGGTCACAAGAAGACTGTAGGGGTCCCACCTTTCCACTGCCCTAACCTTTATCAACTATAAGGAAACGTTTGACAGCGTCGAAACGAATAAAATCTTATTAGCTCTTGTCGAGCAAAAAGTGAATCCGTTCTATATATGAACACTAGCAGACTATTATACGAACTGCAAAGTAAATATACAGCTTTTTCATCGACCCCTCACCATACCTATAGAAAAAGGGGTTCAACAAGGCACTATATCGCAAAGGCTGTTTACGAACGCACCGTAGTGGATCATAATGTCACTGCGTTGAGACAAGAAGGATATCTAGATTACTTTTGCAAAATTCCTACCAAATTTTTGCTTCGTCGAAGTATTCTTATTTTTCTATTCGTATTCGTTATCTCAAGAAGAATCAACGAAATAGAGACGAAGCTCAATGAAATTAATGAAGTAGGAAGGAAGGTGGGGCTGCGCATCAATAAGACGAGAGACCAGTTCATGAATCCATGGTTCTCTGATTGCAGAAAATAGCTCGTACGTATACCAATACCAATTCTCGCATACCAATACCAGGATCCACTCCAGCACTGGTAACACAGTCGCATGATGACAAATCTCCCTCTGATCCACAAGGGCTGCGACTGCCCGTGGTGGTGAAGACCTTGGGCAGACTTTGGCTAGGCTGACCTCGGGATTACCACAATGGCTTGACCAGCAAGTCGCCTAAAAATAGTGATTATGCTGGGGCCCGCACAACCAATGAGAACGGGCCAATCAAGTATCAAGTAACTATCTCACACGTATACCATATCTTGGACGTCTAATTAACAAAGAGAACAACACGAAGGAGGAGTTAGACAGAAGAAAGTGAGCAGTATGAGCTCATTCGGACTTTTCAAAGAAACCACCGATTATCTAAAAAACTCGAAAATTTGCCTTCACTTTTTATACTCAACAGTCCCTCCAGCGCTCTGTTATGCTGCAGAGACCTGTATTGATAATTCATCCACGTAGAGAAATCTGCCCAACACAGAAAGAGTACTGGAACGGTCTTCAGAATATTAACTGGTACCTACAACATCTAACTGTAATGTGTTTTTTAAAAGAGAATAGACACCAATAGCGAAAAACAAATCAGTCAGCCACATAATAAGTGAGACAGATGACGGTTGGACGAAATGAATAGTGTAGTCGAATCCAACAAAATGCAAGTGTCCTCTTGGAAGACCACCCAGATAAGGACGACGCAGATAGCGAAAGCCATCTACAATCACAGATGGGAACTAAAAACTAATTTTATCCAAAGGTAGAAATGGGTCTCGCGGACGTGCCATCTTCGAAACTACCACCACTATAAGCGACGCTAGTGCGAGAGAAAAGCGAATGGAAATTTTCCTGGGGCTCATACCATCAGTGAAGACGGGCCATCCGTGTATTTAGGTAGCAAGTGGCCGAGTATGTGAGCTGTGAGGTAAGATGGGTATGGATGAAATCTAAAATTGAAGTAATAATAACTCTGTTACGGAGAAGAATCCTTTTCCAAGTCAAGCATAGAACTCATTCCATAAACCATGAGAATTCTCATGTTGAATCTATGAAGCTAGAAAAATCAGCAAAAGTTCGCTATGTAACTTGTACTTTTATATAGTGGGCAGTGCTGTTATACTGATGCAGTCCACTGGATGGATGAGCCAACCTACCTTTGCTATGGTTGGGCCACGCGTAGGGCAACCAAGTCTCATCCTTACGGAATCATGAAGTTGGTGGGTTCTGATCGGTTCCTCCAATCCGTTTGGCGATGTTCTAAGACGGGTATCCTAGAATTCTACGAAGAGTCGACTCCACCAGAATTCTACGACATTTAAGGTAATATGCAAATCGACAAGCTGCCACCGAACCTACAGTAAAAAGTTTGATCACACAGTAGATGTACATCGCAGGTCGAGTTTGCGCAAGAGAGAGTGTGTCGACTATTCCATGTTTCATTCCTGTCTAATCTTAGCTGTGGTTAGATGAAACGTGTTATGTCGAATCGTACGAAGACGGCGACCATAAAGAACAGATTTGTATCTGATATAATGTTGATCCTCCCAACGGTTTACCGCCTCATCGAGGTGTTCCTAGGTGCCGGCTGTGATCTACAGCGGAGGGATTCATCCCCCAGCAGTGCTTCTTGAGCTAAGAAGGAGTCCAACATTTTCATTAGAAAACCCAGCCAAAAGTAAACCAATACTAAGACTCACCACCGCCCTAATATCAAACTAAGCACTTGGTGGCAAATCTCCTTTTGATCCACAAGGGCCCGTGGTGGTGGCGACCTGGAGCAGACTTTGGCCAAGTTGTCGTCGGGATCGCAAGGAATCACAATGGCTAAACCAGCAAATTTCCGAAGAATGGAAATTATGCTGGGCCCACACAACTAGTGTGACCAACCATCCAGGTATCCAAGTAAGTATAATGTTGAAAATGTGGCACGTGTAGCGCAGTGGTTAGAGGAGCCCTGTAATACACAAGGGATCGATCTCCATGCTTCAGGCTCACCAAGCCTTCCATGCCACCTTGGTTGGTACATTGATACCAGACTTGCCTGGAAAGATAGCAACATTGACTCGATACATCGCTATTCGAACGCGAATCACTGTGTCGGCTAGATATGCAATCAGTCACCTCTAACGATCCTTGGTGAAGGCGAATACATAGCGCATACCTCAGGAACTGATCAACACCAAGAGCTTTACCCTTTATCCTTTTATCATGTTGGCAGACAATGAAAAGACTTTGTTGATACTCTATATCAACCTTGATTAGAAAGTGAAATTTTATCCATTATTTTATTTCACAGACTCATCTCTCCTAATCCCAGCACTTCAGGCACTCAAATCGTTCCCCTCGCATTCGTCGTCGCCAAAGGCCTTCGAATATTTCATATGTTGTTTGACTACTACCTGAGCGTTTCGCCTATCTTATGAATGTTGTAGGATACTGGTCTAAAAAATTCTTCTTGTTATCTTGGAAATAGCTGAGCTAAGGCATTTCCATGCGGAATGGGGAGCAGTGCTGGATAGGTGGTCGAACTATCAGCTTCCTTCCCGGTGGACCGCTTCAGGACTGCATCACTATCCACTGCGCTATCCCCATCAACCGAAAAGTTGAATTGCTAGCGGTTTATAACTTATTGTGGACGGGAATAAATGAATAGTGTCAGGGAATTTGGAGCTGAGGTGAAGCACGGAGCCGGAATACAAGAAACACCTAACTCAGCGTTCACTTCTTCTACTTCAGTTTCCTTCTAGTTAAACGAATTCTTCAAAACAATGTTCATTATGCAAGCGGGCGAAACCATTGTCAAGTTCGTTCAGTATCCCAATAAAGAACAATGATAATGGATAAGAGACTAGTGCATCAGTGTCTGCTCGATAGCAGGTGAATCGGAGTGCTAACCACTTAAAACTGCGGCAAAAAGTGAAGGCGCAGATAAACGGGTAAAAAAGTTAGAAATTAGTAAAACAAAAGGTGCTGTTGAGGATTGCCGTGTGAAGAAGATTTAACGAAATTTTTTCATACGATTTTAAATGTACCAGGTCGTCTAATGTAAGGCGGAGCATCAAAAGATTCTTGTTTATCCATTGTTTCGAGTTTGTACTAATCATAACCGCCAAATGTAAATTAAAACTTTACTAAGTGATCACTTTTTATTTACCGTAGGTGTCGGCGGTAGGGATCGAATATGCTATTACGCCTTCCCTGGCTAACGCGTTCGCCACCACACCATGTGCATCCTTCGTTCCACTTTTCCTCTCAGCCGTGTTTTTACCCATAGCTGCTAGCAGCAATCACCCGTCAACAGTATTTGTGGAATTTAAAACTTTGCTATTTTTTAACACTAGTACTTATTCAGTGGTCCTAGATTTAAATCGCAGATAGCACAAGTGACCTAGCCATCCGTGATAGAGCGAATATTTGTTAAAGGTCATATCAGATATCTACCTGATTAGAAGCTGAAGCAAATTTCGTCCAACTGTCCAGTAGAGCAATAGAGTTTAACATTATGGCCTATAAAATAGGAAAAAGCTTCTCATATTATGTTCTTTCAAATTAGTTATACTAATGGTACAGTACCTTCTGAAAATCGTTGTGTCGACAATTATGCAGGGACGCGTATGGTCCTGCTTCTGACATGTCGCTTCAGCTCTGAAAAAAACTAAACTGACTCACTGAATTGCAATCACATAGAATATCGGATGGTACTGATGGACCAGACTATAAGAGTGGTGATGAGCAGAACTACTTGTGGAATCAAAGGAAACCAATAGACAAGGCACTTAAATTATCGATAGTTTGGTGGATTTGTTGCTCGTTCTAACCACAAATGTATTGAAACAATTACGGAACTATTATAGAGTAGTGGCAGCTTTTTTTGTACGACCAGTCTTTCACATGGACTGTGGAGATTCCAGGAATTCTCACACTTGATTCGTTTCCTCGTATCCATCATCCACTAAGGTCTTCAAACTTTTACGTGTGACTTCGACTGCTGCTTGAGGATTTTCCTTTTATCTTCAGTATCGTAGAATGCTGGTCGAGTCGATTCTCTCTGGAGTCCTGGGATAGTCGGGGTGGAGCGTTCCTAATTGGGATGCAGAGAGTGATGTTTTCCAGACAAGTCCAGTACCAATTTCCGCACCCTGAAAAGATGACAGGCTTGGTCAGCACGAAGTGCTATTGAACCAAAACCGCGCGTATGATGAGTGGCATCACCGCCACCGTGTTATCCGCTTCATGGTAATGATGGCTTATAGAGGAAATCACAGTTTTCCTTTAAATTCCAATGATACCTGCTCATGTTTAGCTGATGATGGTTAAACAGCTTAGCGGAGTTTCAGAAATATGACCAGTTAAAAAAAAGTGAATTTTACTAATTTCGCTACATTGTTTTAGATAATCCTCCTAACGGTTTACCGCCCTATCGTGGCTGGGAGGTGTTCCTGGGTGTCGGACTGCGATGTACAGTACAGGGATTCGTTTCCTCGGCAGGGTTTCCCAAGCTGAGAAGGGGTCCGGCGTTTCTATCAGGAAGCCCGGCTAAGAGTAAACCAATACCAGGATCCGCCACCTCCTGATATCAAACTAGTCGCACCGTGGCAAATCTCTCTCTGATCCACAAGGGCTGCGACTGCCTGTACTGGTGAATGCCTGGAGCAGACTTTGGCTAGTTTGATCTCGGGACTCCAGGGAACCGCAATGGCTTAACCAGCAAATATCCGAAAAATGCTGATTATTCTGGGGCCCGCACAACCAATGAGGACGGGCCGTTCGAGCATCAAGTATCAAGTTTTAGATAATTCACTATTTTTCTTGATTAGCAACCACGACATTGTTTTCGCAGCACTTATTAATACATAGAAACTGGAGTTTGACGGTTTCGGCTTTTTCAAAGCTTGGAATGGTCAAATCGACCCGCAATCCACTTAGTCAAACACTTTCATAAACTCAGCAGATCAACTTAACACATAAATTTCTATTCGCATTATAAGCAGCTTATTTTAAACACTAACCGTTTGTTGCTTGTCACTCTTCCAGTTATTTGGTAGAGCCAGCCACAGTATACTAAATGGACGAGGAATTTACCTGGTTGAGGTATGGGACTAGGTCAAAGTGTGGTCACAAGACACCCCTCGTTGTATTTCATTTTTGGACATTTAGAAGTTATCTAGAACGCTTCAAGAGTTTACATGCTGGTGGTTTTGATTTTTGTGCGAGAATAGTCACTTCTCCTTCAAAATTTTCTCCGTTCTGTCTCTGCATCCTAGTGGAGTAACTGGTTTGTCTCTATGTTCAGCGACCAGGCGTTTCATTATACGAACGCAGAGTCTCTACCCACTTTGCCAGTGTATTCGCCCCGATTCACAAGATACAGAAGAGGTACACCGTATCCGAACTCATGAAATCACCGTCTCAACTGTTAGCACCAATTTTGCAATTTTGCGTTAAATATACATGGGCGTACAGGCTGTTCGTTGGCATCTTCGAGAGCTTGGTGGTGTTTCAATTAGTGTTGCCCAATTCTCTAGATCGAGCCTTCGTAAGCAACCTTTTATGACTCCATCTACTATTAATACTTTATTAATCATTGTTACTTTAATTATTATCATAATTATTGCTGTCTTTTGTTAATCACCATTGTAATTATACATTATCAATATTAAGTGGTACGTGATTGGAGATTGGACCAAGAAGAACGAAACACTTGGACCCACGGATTAGAATGGAACGAACAGAGTGAGCGGCTATCTGAGTTCATCACGGCGACCAAGACAATCCGTGGTAACTCACTATTCCAGAAGCCCCACCCTCAGCGTTGGACGTGGGAGTCTCGCAGTGGAGAATACCATAACGAAATAGACCACATCATAGTTAATAGAAGATCTTGCCTAACCGATGTCGCTGTTGTCCCAAAATTCTACACGGGGCCAGACCACCGTTTCCTTCGTGCACGATTCTATTCCTTGCGGAAAGGAGAAAAAGCCGATAAATTCAAAAACCGAAATTCCAGAACCATCATAAAGTGGGAATTATTCAATTCAACAGTCGGCTGCTGAGAAGATACCGTTGTCGATAACATCGCCGAAGAATACGACCGGCTTATTCAACATCTTCATGTTACTCCTATGAAAGCTGAGAATTCGAAAGTCACCAAGCGACGTCTGTCCCCAGAAACACTCGAACTGATATGCCAGTATGGAATTGCAAGAGCTGCGGGCAACCGCGAACTAACTTCCGAACTTGCAAACAATGCAGAGAAGCGATAAAAGAAAATCTTAGAGAGAGAAGAGCAGCAGTAATAGCCGAAGCTGCAGAGGCTGGGAAAAGCACTCACAAAACCCGCCGAAGCTTAGCCAATTACAACAACAAGATGATTGCACTCCAACACCCAGACGGAACAGTTACAGCGTCCAGAAAGGCAATGGAAAAAATCATTCACAAATACTGCTCAGATCTCTTCGATAGGCGTGTCCACCTCCCGTCATATGAAATAAAGGAGGATGGATATGTTGTACCGCCGGTTCTCCCTTCCGAAATGCGATATACCACTTCGTCGGTGAAAAATCGAACAGCACCAGGTCCGGACGGGATAAGACCAGAACACCTGAAAAACTTTCCGCCAGTCCTCGTAAACACACTGGCTCGGCTCTTCACACGTTACCTGTCCGAATGCAAGGTTCCTACTCAGTGAAAGGCCAGCAAGACCTTATTGTTGTTCAAGAAGGGTGACCTGCACGACATCGGCAACCGTCTCCCAATCTGCTTAACCCTTGATAGTTACGCGATCTTGGCCTTGCTGATGACATCGTCCTTATAACACCAAACATTAGCCAAGCGGAACGTATGCTTGACGACTTTGATAAAGTCTGTGGAAAGATTCGTCTTCAGCTAAATCTCACAAAAACGATGTTCATGAGGAACGGATTCGTTTCGTATGCCCCAATCACGCTCAAAGGAGCGAATATCTCCGAATGCTCCAGTTATATCTATTTAGGTTGGGAAATCAATATGATGAACGACCTAGCTCCAAAGCTGAGCAGAAAGAAACAAGCGGGCGGGGGAGCTTTCAAGAGCATCGAGGATGTGGTGAAGAGGACAAAGAACACCCGACTCCGTGCCCACCTTTTCGACTCAACGGTGCTTCCTGCCCTAACGTATGTGCCAAAAACCTGGTCGATGTGTAAGCAGGATGAAAGATTGCTCAGCGTCATCGAATGCGCAGTCGAAAGGAAGTTGCAAGGAATATCCCGTTCCATACAAGTAAGGGGTGGGATCCGAAGCTCCGATCTGCGCTAACGATCAAAAATCGAAGATGCCGTTCTGTGCGCCAAACAGTCGAAGATAAGGTGGGCCGGATACGTTAATGCATATGAACGACAACGGTTGGACAAGAGCCGTTAGTGACTGGATTCCTCGGGATGTCAAACTACAGCAGAAAGACCACCGAGCCGATGGTCAGAGTTCTTCTTAAAGAGCTTTGAAGAAAGGTATGATGGTCGACGAGTCTCTAGAGCCAGCAGAACCCACTGAGCTACTCTTGCATGCGGCAGGGAAAAATGGAAGATTTACTGGCCCCCGCTCGAGTCACTCGAAGTTCAACGAGACTACAGGTGATACAGGTGATGTGGTGCTTGTGGTGCAGTGGTCGGAGGTGCCTGCTACACACACGTGGAATCGACCCCTAACAAATGGCCTGCCAAGCCCTCCATTCCTTCGGAGTTGGAAAGTTGGTACCAGACTTGTCTGGGAGGATAGCAGCGCTAGCTCGATACATCGGTGGACCTCTGCGAGTTATTGTAAAGGCCAGATATGCATTCAGTCACCTGTAGCGATGCTTAGTGAAGTCGATTGCACGGCGCAGTCCGCAGGGACTGACTAACGCCGAGAGTTTCATCTTTTTTTTTATTTTGCCAACATTATTATTAATTAATATAATATCAATATATTACTACACTTTGGAAGTGTACTTTTTTCTGCTTTTTTTTTTGGAAAAACTTTGGAAGCAAAAGGCAGGATAGACGGAACTTCATTCTCCCTAGAATTTTTGTTTGGAAGCGTGGCTTTTCGTGCGCACCTATCCCAATGAACTACAGTTTCGTAGCCATTCGAAATAGCTACTTGCTGCCTCAGTTTCAGGGATTCTTCCTTCTTCTCCCTTACTGTACACAGACTGATGGCTGTTTGAAACATATTTTTTACGAATACCATTTTGTGTGTGAAGAGTGAGAGGAGTGATAGTTCAAGATAGTTTCTCTTTAGTAAGAGAGAAATCTTCAGTCGTTATGACGGATTTTGAAAGCCAAATCTCCTAACGGTTCTTGCTTCACGATTAAGTTTGGAAAGTCGCGTAAAAAGATAGGGCGTAAAAGATAAAGTGTTCAACGTTGATCAATTACTGAGTGATGAGCCATCCATTCAATCGCATTCGCAGCATCGTAGAGCTGATTCAATGCTTACGTAGCTTGTCTATGCATGTATTACCTCCATTTTTACCATACTAAACAACTCCAGTGGAAGTTTGCCGAACCCGAAGAAATGAAAGGCTTGGCTTTCTTGGCGAGCAGGACGAAACCGACTACCAAATTTGAATTGGAGGACAACTCTGCAGATTGCTCCACACTCTTCTATTCTTGCAATATAATACAGTACAATGCAATAAAAGAATGGGAGGAAATAGGGAAAAAGTAGAGATATAACGGTGTCCAAAAAAAGATTAGAAATGCGGCAATACGCCTAGCTTCGAGGTAAGTATTTCAAACATGCTTCATTAATTAATTTTGTTTTTTTCTACAAAGGTAAAATAAAATTAAAGCATTGTGTAATATGCGAGGACAGCACAGTGACTAGCAATGCAGTCCATCAGGTAGCAAGGTGCTGTTTCGACTCCTTCCCAACGCTCTCCAGCAGTCGACGGGAGAACGCCCTAGCTTGGTTATCTCCAAGATTCCAAGGTGAATCGACTCGACCAGCAATCTACGACATTTATAAAAAAGACGAAAAACAGCAACCAAAACGACGCGCCGGACAATCGAAGAGCTTTATGGACTGTGGATGCGATGAAAAAATGCTAGAAGTGCTAGGAACGGCACAGTAGTTGCGATGACGGGTCTTCTAAACAACAATAATTCATGAAATTTTTAAAAAATGTGGTACAATGTGGCATAGTAAAGGCTAAAAAGCTTTCGGCGTTGATAAATCTCTGAGGGATGAGCTATGTGTTCGACTTCATTAAGCATTGGTGGAGGGGGTGATTCAATGCATATCTGGTCAGTGCTGCTCTTCTCCCAGAAGGATTGAAGGCTTGGTGAGCCATGGGCCCGGGGGTCGATCCCATATGTGTACGTGCGTGTGTCGCAGGGCGTCTTTAGTCACTGCGCCACACGCGCCCTGAATGTGTCATAGTATGGCAAATATCCTTCATCTGCTCATCGTGTGTAGGAGAATTCTCCTGCATCATATCTCAACGAGAACTCAACACTCCGCTAGAGTCACCAAAGCTGAGAAAAAGACAATTTTGTCCAGGATGCTCAAGCAGGAAAAAACTTGTGTTACAGAAGAGTCCGTTGAATTACTTATGCCTACGTCTTTGTTAGGAAAAATGGACATACGGAACACCATACCAGAAATGTAGTGCTGTTCGTAGCCCGTGAGAAAAATGAGCCCATTGGCCAGCCCTATAACACCAATAGGACTATTGGAAACCGTTCGAGTTACTTACTAACTAGTGAAATTATGGATGATAATGACGATATCATTGTTTTGCATTCATATTACATATTATCTATTGAATAAGTGTTATATCAAAATTTGAAACAAACCAAATTCATTTCTTATGACATAATTTGGCATACTACCTATTTCTCGAAAGCTCCCTTTGAAAGGCTTCTACGATCTCCAAGATCTCATTGCGGATTTACAGGCTCGGTGAACATCCTATTGAAAGATAACCCTCAAAGTTTTTCCTCAGTGTCTAAGAATCATTGTCGCCTAGTGTAAGTTCAATGTTGGAATTCAACTTAGGCTAACATAAAGTTGTTTGCCAAAGAAGTCTATTTCCAGCATCATAACCTTAACTACTTTCACACTTTAATATCTCTGCGCACCCACACTTCTACTTTGGTTCACAACATTTGGAGCAACAACTCAGTGGTATTTCGAGTTTGGCCGATTTCCTAAAGATCTATTCAGTGAATACCATATCTAAGGTGTTGATGTAAATGTATAAGAAAGAAGTTGTTAGCAAGTTCTTTTGGCTGGTTCCTAAGACTTTCTTCGCTAGACTCCACCTTTTTAAAAGTGTTTTAAGAACGATATATGATTTATCCTATTTCGTATGCTTTGATGATTTTATTAACAAAAAAGTGCTCTGAAGAAAAAACCTTAACAGACCCATGTAACTATTAAATTTTGTGACTCTCTTTTTGTCAGAGCGTCGAAGCATAAAATTTAACGGTATTGCCGTCTTGCTGCCGGATATCTCTTGTAATCGTAGAAGTTACATCTTACCTTCTTAGACTAGTAAAGAACTACTTTAGAGGCTCAGATATCACTAGTGATTAGAAGTGGGGCAAGAGTTTCACATATACAAAGTGTGTACGTCTCTGGAATTGAGAGATTTGGAAAGATGTATGACGGCAATTAAAGTCGCTCTGGAGAGGGAATATGCCACTGAGACGTGTTTCGGATGGGTCGTCCCATTCGTCAACCGACGGAGACAGTTGCTGTCCACACTGCTATCACCCAGCAAACGGCCGCCATCGTCGCTCCTCATGACCAAAGGACAATTCGATGAGTCGGCAAAGAAGCTCACGTAGTCACATTTCCGTCGCGAAAAACAGTCATAAAAACTAGCCAAATGGTATGAGCTGATAATTGGCAACCATCTAGTGACTTCTACTACAGCCTTCATGGTGATGATGGTAGTGGTGGTGTTCCTGTCTCCGGTAGAGGCATCACTATTGCGTGCTATGCACATCATTACTATGACTGCCAGCTGTCAAGCGTAGTGCAACACCAGAGGAGTTTTGGTGGAAGCTGTGAAAAATATATCGAGATAAAGGGAGCTTCATAATTTATCACGTACCAGTTTTTAAAGGGACTAAATCTCTATGAAGAGGATTTCTCCCAGTGTTCTCTAATGAGATCGAAGGCAAGTCAATGTATCAAGAACATGAGTATAGGGCATGAAACAAAACTGTGTACTGCGAAGCACATGAATCGTTTCCGCGTATATCTTGCAATCATCCAGTGAAGGAAAGGCGGACATTTTAAAAGATGTCGTAAAAACATCTCGTAAATGACCGAGATTTGAGCTGTTACAAGTATCCAAAAACACTCAGGAAGATTAAGACGGTGTTTTCATATTTATGAGTCCATCAAACGCCATAAAAAAGGGTTTAAAATAGATTTGAAAAAAGATAAGCAGATCTCAACTACCTCAGAGTAGAAAAAACAGCACAAACTCTTCACACCTTATTGCACGGTGTGCGTTTAGGTCCTCCCCGATCTAAGAACGTTGAGAAAATATGAAGGTTCGCAAGTGATCGAGGAATAAGTGCTACAGGCAGGTGTGAGTGACAATGACAGGACAGAGTATTGAGCAGTTTAATCTGATGGAGATGGCTCTAAGGCGAGTGATAAAGAAGGCTAACCGCCTCACACAGCAACTGTCTGCAGTGCCATGCGACATCGTAAACGAGCGTTAAATCACCTCAAAGTGCTCTACAAAAAACATGCTGCATATAGTTGCTTAGTATTTACTTGGTACTTAGTTAAACTGACATCATCATCACCATCACCATCACCATCATCATCATCATCAACATCAACATCATCGAATCGCATTGTCTCGTTGCGATCGTCGTCGTCTAAGATTCACCTTATCCTCAAACACAGTGAAGGCAATCGCTGTAGCGTTTGAATATCGTAACTGTTCCCGAAAGTTCTTTGCCAAACTTTGCGCTATTTCGTGGTTGACGCAGATTTGTCAACTAAGGCCCAATAGTATACCTTATCTAGGTGATATCAAGAGATTCATTTTAAAGTAGTCATAATCTCATGATACCTCTCATCACATAAGAAAAACACCACGGTCCTGTCGTATTTCTGCGTGTTACTTTATGCTCACGCTTTGACGTCTGCTTTTTTTAAAAGTGAATCTAGTACTAAAAAATAACTAGCTTTTATTAAATGGCACTAATATCATACAAAGCTATGTGGCGTGATCACATTTACTTGTTACATTTCTTTTCAGAATTCAACCATCAAGCATAGATATGTGTTCTTTCTTTGACAAGCTTACACGAGGTTGGTATATGATATTTATTCGGTTAACGTTTCGGCGTCTCCGTCTTCATCAGAGCCAATGATCCGAGCCGATAAAAGCATAGAGAACAAAATAAGATCGAAGCAACGACTCTCATAGATAACTTCCTTACTCCGGTGATCATATGCATAACTTTCAAAATTTCTTATAAATCTCAAGAAAATAGCACTTTTAAGAAGAATAAACGAAACCATTGAATTTGTAGTAACGTTGCAAGCATCTACATTACAGTGCATTAGCTAGTTAGCCTTCTCCGTGCTGAACTTTACTCTGGAAATCACACGTCCTACATTGCTAGAAACAAACTATTCGCTCTTTCGAGTTGACGAAAATGAACTTTACGAGAGATTAATGATAAACCGAGAGCTGATGTAAATCTCCAGACAGCATAGAAAGGGTAGACTACCGTTTTCCGCCGATGCGATAACTGTCCCGATTACGGTTAGATCTCAACAATGTGATGTCAAATTCCGACTCCTACAACTAAATTAGTGCAGATGACTGAGTAATCAGGTAATTTTGAACCAAAGTAGTAAAGCAAGCTGAATAATTTCAGGAACTCTATTCATCATGATTTCTTCGAACGCCAATAAGAGTGATATTCATAAACAAGAACACATGTGGCACATTAGGGCAGTCATCTGACTTCCTCTAAATAAATATTTAATGAAGAAACCTTCATTTTGGCAAAGTGACGAAAACATTGATAAAGATTTGGAAGAATGCCATGTCCATTATTCCCTTGCCTCCTTGTTTCCTTGCTTAAAGAAAAAATTTCATGGGACTAAGGAAATCATAAAAAACACCGGAACACCAGGAGATTGACAGCATATGTGATGCTCAGTACACATCGCTACCTCGAACAGCCACACTTTTGTTAACCCTTCATTTTTATTTTTTCTGAAAAAATTCATACTGAAGTAAAAATGTCATTTCATGGATAGGAAAACGAAAACTATACTCCCATACATGTTCAACAAGAGTTTCAGGTCTATCGTTAGTACAGCGACCAGGTACAATCTTCGTCAAGGGTAACTTAAGCACAAAAATATTGAAAAAGCGACAAATTTGGCTACTATAGAAATCCTGGATGTGGTCAAGTTCAGTGAACAGAAAGACTTACGAAATATATCATAATATAAGGTATTCTTACTGGGTAGACGGTGTAGCCTAGTGCTCCGAGTCTGCCTGCAACAATACACATGGGGTCGATCCCCGCGCCCCAGGTTCACCAAGCCGACCACTCTCTGGAGTCGGCAAATTGGTACCAGATTTGTCTGCTAGGATAGCAGCACTGTTTCCATAGATCGGTAGGCCACTGCGAATCATTGTAATGGCCAGATAAGCATTCATCTTCGACGATGCTTAATGAAGTCGAATGCATGACGCATCCCTCAGAAAATTGATCAAGACCAAGAGCTTTATCCCTTGTCCTTCTTTACTGTATTGTTGACCTTGAGCGAATTATTGCTCCAGTATCCTACTGGTCACCGTTCTAAAGGCGGAAGTCAAAAAAGTGCTTACGCACACACAAAATGAGGACTTCCGGTTTATCTACAACTATTGGGTAAATTATTTAACCCACAACGAAAACTTCGTCTTCAATGAAAGATCATACGAAGCCAAGCGTGAAGTTTATCTTTCATCAAAACCATCTCATGTTCAAAGTCGAAACCAGCTTCCTAGTTTCGTGTTACCAGTTGAACAAAAGTATGGATAGTAATCAGCACTATTTAGTACTTTCCATTTAATTATCACTTGCTAGTGGACTGTGTTGAAAGTATGAAACCATGGCAAGCATTTGTATTGAGCCGTAGATTTTCTCAGCTTAGTAGAAAAGTCGGCCATGGAACGCCATGCGTCCTCACAGTAAAATCCAACAACTTCATCAGTTCAACGCCTTTTCGTTAACGTAATGGAGATACTGAACTAGTACGGATTTAGTAAGTGACAGAATGTTTTAAGAAACGGTGATAATTTCTGGTATTTAACAACAATTAATAATGGGATAGAATTGGTTTGGTGTCTATCAATTTACTCCTGTGGAATGCTGCGTAGTGAAAAGACTGATATCAGTTGATCACTGCCCCTACTACCTGTAATCTCGAAAGAAATCGGGTAACTCAGTCAGGCAGCTGCAGTAAAAATTCATTCACCCTTGTTGCGATTCCGAAATATCTAATGGGTTCCGCTTGCCTGACTGACGCGAACAGCATCACACCTTTCGTTTGAGGTCGTTAGTTTTCACGATTCTGACGAGACAACGAGTGGTTTATTATGCTCTGTTATTGAGGCTCGCAATACTCATCTAAAGATTAGGTGAATTTTCCGATTTTTCGAATCAAGAACCTTGACTATGCTTCGCTTACTAGATAATTAGATGTTGCAGTACTAAGCATTTTGAAAGAGAAATGCGGCAGAACGAGTATACATTCTACCGTAGCATTTCTCTTCCGTTTAAAAAAGATACTAAAGCCTGAACAGACTCGAATTTTACATAGATGTAGTGGATTTTTGTGAACTGATGGTTGACGCCTGGACGCCTGGAGTACTCCGACATGCTCATTTATCACTATTCTGGCGGATTATTACAATGCGAAGCGACAACGAAAGATTGCAGTATGTTTGAGTTGAGTAGAGAGGACTGGATCGACATTACATAAACGATGATACAGAACGATTGGTGTATGTCGTTCAGATGCCGCTGACGCAAAGCTCATACAACTGACTACAGCTAGCCCCAACTAGGCAGTAAGAGCCATGCGTTTAGTGACTGTGTTCGCGAGAAACTTGAACCAAAAACGAGCATCAAAATCACCAGAGGCTGGTCGACAGGATAAAAAGAACGTGTAGGAAGCCAATGGGCAAGAACTGCTTTCTCGACGTACCATATATGATTGTCGATTGAAAGTGAGCGACTGACGTGACATTACAGGAAAAACATTTGATGTTTTCAAAGCAGAATGTCGCGCTTCTATGATAATGAGGACTGTCACACTGATTCATTCTTTCATGAAGTTCGTAGAGTCAGGCTGCGAACGCGGGCGGCCCCTAAAAATACAACTGGACGCAATTCAGTCACCGTCAAAGACAGTACCACACGATTTTAACATGAACTAAGGCCAAACATAAACTCAACCACATAACTAAAACTAGTTTATATATATCTTACCAGAGTATAGCGCAGTGGTCATAGATGCCCTATGATAAACACACAAGACACAACTGGCTGCTAGTCTAGTTCGATCCCGCGTCACTGGCCCACCAAGCCTTCTACCCTTCTGCAGTCTGACAAATAGTACCAGAGTTCTCTGAGATAGTAACACTGACTTAATACATCGGTCGCCATCACAAGTGATTGCATAAGCCAGATATGCCCTTAATCACCCTTATGATTTCTGATGAAGTCGAATGTATGCCACATCGTTCAGTGATTGATTAACGCGGAACCCCTCGTGCTATATCCTTTTATGGACCATAGTGATAGTTCTGTTCTCATCAAAGTACTTCCATAGTTGGTTGTGTTACGAAGTGAAAAACAACTTTGATGCACGATTTGACTTGAGGCGTGCGACAGCTCTCGAATTTCATTTGACACTCACTAGGTTCTATGATTATGAATCACTCTCTTATGAGCTACTGTGACGTAGTTATCAACATTATTTCAATAATTTTAACTTATTATTTACTCGTATGAAGTGCTGAGATATCTGCAAAACTCCGGACCACAGGTGTATGCAGTGGAGAACGAACACGCGCTGTTGTCCTTACCGGGGAGCAGCGCACTTCACCACTACACCATCCGGGTGACCCACCCCGTGTTCGTTCTCCACTACATACACCTGTGGTCCGGAGTTTTGCAGGCATCTCAGCACTTCATACGGGTTATATTTCACAACATACCCTGCCATTAAGAAGAAAAAGGCAGTAAATAAAAGAGTTAAGATTATTATTTACTGCCTACTCTTTTTAACGGCAGGGAATATTGCGAAATATAGTTCCAATGATGCTGAGATGTTTGCAAATCTCCGGACCGCAGGTATCTGCGGTGGGGAACGAACCCACTATTGTCCTTGCCGGGGAGTAACGTGTTCACCACCACACCATGCGGGTCCTTTGTTTCGCCTGTCTCTCAGCTAGTTCTATCGATTACTTGCCATCAGCAATCACCCGGTCCGGAGTTTTGCAAGTATCTCAGCATCATTAGAATTATTTCAATATTTCAACTATTTGTGACTCAGTTCTTCATGTCACTGCTCTCCTATTTTTCCTACATATTTGGAGCTCCTTCAAGTCTCCGACATTCTTAATGAGTAATTACCTTGTTACTCAGTTGTCTTTATTTTGAAAGAGGAAGCCTTTTTATACCTTTTGGTGTGTATCAACATTCGATAAAATGACGATGTAGTTACCAATCACTGATTACTCTATCTGATGTGCCATCATCAATTGATAAGAATAAGTAGTTCCCTGAATTCTCTCTAGGAGGAGTTCTTGTACTTTCCGCGACTTCGTGCACTACACGTATGGAATATGCCCGATAGGCTTTTATCATTCAATTCTATACAGTATAGCGTACCTATCACTGTTCTGTCGTCAGCCAGCTTTTCTTCACATTATCCTTCTTTCCCATTTAACCATGACTATCATACGAAATGTGATTCCTGAGTTTTTGTTCGCCCTCAGCAACAAATATGTCATATTAGATAGAGTAACTAAGGCGACAGAAACAGCACTGTCCACCACAGAAAACTGAACGTCTATGGGAATTGTGTAAAAAGCTCTTCAAAAGTTAAATTTCGAGTTAGGACTAAGAGGTTGGCTATGCAAAATGTAGTTCTAGACTTAATATATTGCGCGGATTACAAAATTCTTTCATCCGGTTCATTTGCTCGAATCTGCAGTCCATGAATATTTTCGGTTTTCTGGATAGAATTACTTGTGATCATCTGGGATAGCTGTACAAGAAAGCAACCCGTTCTTCATCACGTTCGTCGCTTTCCTTACAGATTGGATGGAGCTGCTCAAAGATATGTATTCCACAGTATCTCTAACCACTACATTTTCCGTACCCCTAAAAGTATTTTAATGTACTTAATCTAGGAAAATTGTTAGTTTAACTAAAATCGCAAATTGTTATTCGTTCCACATTCTTATCAAGAAACTCTGCAGGATATCCGTGCCAATGTCCTGATCGGACAAGTGAAAGATTAATCCGTTGTATTCCTCTACAATGGGGACGGATAGCGAGGTGGTAGTAATCCCGTTCATTAGCCTGACGCCACAACCTATCCAGCTTACGACTCGAGCTCGCTCCGGCACACCTAGGCACCTCCTCTCTTCGAGGTCCGGAACTAGACTTGTCGGAGACAAGCTCTCTCCCTCTAATCCACGCGGGACGATTCCCACTTGGCTTTCTC
Organism: Angiostrongylus costaricensis; assembly: GCA_900624975.1. Lineage (NCBI taxonomy): Eukaryota > Metazoa > Nematoda > Chromadorea > Rhabditida > Metastrongylidae > Angiostrongylus > Angiostrongylus costaricensis. The sequence goes on along the minus strand of UYYA01004891.1, from coordinate 1,754 downwards.
AAGATTCTAGGAAGAATTGAATCGAGCTATATTAAAGGATATTCTTGAACGAAACAATCCTTTAGTTCCCGCCGAAGATACGCGTATGAAAGTTCAAAAGCCTTCATGAATGGTGGATTCGAAGCAACGAATCGAATACTAGAAGTGTTGGGATCCACACGATGTAACAAATATTGTGTAAAAGCACAAAAATTCTTCTGCATAGCTTTTTCATATCATTCGTGCTTGTGTCCTGGTTCATTATCAATTAGTTATTCTTTACCTATTATACGTATTCCAAGGTGTCTATTAGATAAGCTTCTTCTTCAAAGCACTGAAATCACACTGTCGAAAAAAGTGACAGAACTCAATCCAACGCTGTCTTTCACCTCTGTTCGAATTACTACACCATTTGTTTAGCCCGTCACTATTATCTCTTATTAGTATCTCCCAAACTAACAGAATATTACTATAAAACTTGCCGTTGTTTTGAGACCTCACCTGTATCACTTGTAGTTCCGTTGGTCGTCGTGTGAGTCAAACAGGCGCCAGTAAATCCTCCATCTTATCCTGTCGCATGTAAGAGCAGCCCAGTGAGTTCTGCTCGCTCTAGAGAGTCGGTGAGCATCATACCTTTCTTCTATACTTTTCATGAAGAACTATGACCATCGGGTCGGTGGTCTTCCTGCAATAAGTTTGACATCCCAAGGAATCCAGTCACTAACGGCTTTTGTCCACCTGTTGCCGTTCACACGCATTACGTGCACGGCCCGACTTATCTTCGACATTTTGGCACATACAACAGATTCTTTGATTTTTAACCGCTGACGCAGATTGGAGCATCAGATCCTTCCGTTAGTTGCGTGACACCGGATACTTCTAGTATTGCGGTTTCGACTGCTCGTTCTACAACAGTGAGTGACCATTCATTCTGCTTACGTGACGACCACGTTTCGAACGCATACGTCAAGGCAGGAAGGGACCGTTGAGACGAATAGGCGAGTACGGAGTCGTGTGTTTTTTAATCTCTTCACAATATCTTCGATGCTCTTAAAAGCTCTCCAGGCTACTCGTTTCCTTCTGCTCAACACAGGAGTTCAGTCGGCCATCAAGTTGATTTCGCCACCTAGATAGACGTAACTGGAGCATTCGGAGATATTTATTCCATTGAAGGTGAATACGGGTACGTAGCGGACCCCTTCTTCATGAACATCATTGTTGTGAGAGATGCACAAGATGCAAGATGTACCAGCAAGATACTTCCGACTTGTAAAAGAAGCGCTGTCACTGAGACAAAAAATCGTTTCAGCTCGACAGTCAATACACTTTCTCCGCCGCTGTCTAAAACATCAAGTCGTTCCGAACTTCATCAAACGAAGACGACTACACGACGTATGCGGTCTACCAAAGGACAGTCACCGAGTATTGGACGTCGATTTGCGAATACTACGCACCTGTCTACAAAGCCGACAAAACGAGATGTTCGCCAAGTGGAAGAAGTGCGAGACGAAGGAAAACTTTTGTGCTCAATATTTGGGGGACCACCTTTGGAGGAGAATAGTGGACGGGTCAGTGTTGATTTGCAACTCTTTTAGGTCTAATGCTAAAGTAGCTTTGCGAAGAAAATTCGAAGACCTTTTGAGTAAATCACATAACACAGCTTCAATAGCGCACAAAAATATCGCTAAAGAACACCAAACAGATCACATAAGGATAGGTAATGTGCAAGGAAATTCAAGGCTAACCGTGTTAGGAGGCATAACTCTCCCTGACGG
>UYYA01004890.1:2212-55058 GCA_900624975.1 Angiostrongylus costaricensis | reverse complement strand
AAGCCGTTCATCATATTGATTTCCCGACCTAGATAGACATAACTGGAGCATTCAGAGATATTCGTTCCGTTGAGCGTGAATGGGGCGTACGAAACCAATCCATTTCTCATGAACATCGTTTTTGTGATTTAGTCAAAGACGAAACTTTCCACAGGCTTTATCAAAGTCGTCAAGCATACGTTCCGCTCGACTAATGTTTGTTGTAAGGTCGATGTCATGAGCAAAGGGAAGATGGCGTAACTGCCGACCATCGATTTCCACTCCCATATTGCCCCATTCCAATGTTCGCATGACGTTCTGGAGTGTGGCGGTAAATAATTTTGGCGAGTTGGTATCGCCTGGCCTAACCCCTCTTTTGACGTCAATGTTAGTATCGCTGTGTAATTGGTGATATCTTGGTTGTGAAATTATGCACAGCTCATGAAGAATTTTTATGTACTGAGTAGGGACTTCTTGACTATCAAGGGCTTCCATGTGTGCTTCTATCTCTATCTGAATCAAAGGCCTTCTGTAAATCGATGAAAGTTAGACAGAGCACTCTTTTGTACTCTCGCGATACTTCAGTGAGCCTTGTTATCGTGTGGATGTGGTCCATCGTACTAAATCCTACACAAATAGTTTCCTAGTATTATGGTGGTACTCTTTCATAGTATAAGAAAAACGACGCATTGTTTTTTCCGAAGCAACTTTTGTGGCTTGGTAACCTTGACCACTTTTGAAGAGAGGAAACCCACTAAGCCGTTATCAAGCCGGTCATCCGAGAGTGTGACCTTAATTTCAGCCATGCAATCATAACCTATCGGAGAAATCAGCTCGAAAATTCTCCACAAGGTTTAAACTTACGAACAATGCGGAAAGCACCAAAAATTAAGGGAGAACATGATCTTTTGGAATGGTTAATGATAAGTTGATCAACAAGCAAGTGTCGTTGAACAAAATGAGCAATCCAGAATAAGTGAGAACTGGTTTCAACGACTTTTACCTGGAATAGTTCCTAGCTACCGGGAGCCAACGAGTGGCTTCACAGTGAATCGACTCAACATTTTTCAAAGCCGCTTGTCCTGCATTCTTTGAAGGGGGTGGTACATCAGAAATCACACCTAATCATTCCCATTGACAAATGCTTGCTGATGACGGCGTTAGGTAGAAAACTAGCTGAGAGAAAGGCAGAAGGATGGTCTCAGCGGTAGCGCGTGTAACACGTGAGCCCTGGGAACGGTAATCGCTAGATTCGATCTGGCCAGGGGTTCAGGATTTGCACATATCTCAGCATCATTGTGGTTGTTTTTCATACCAGACCCTGCTATGATAAATAATAATCGACAGCAAATAAAGAAGTCAACACCTGGATTTTATAACATTCAGTAATGACGTTGCTGTGGGTAGGAACTGTAGTACTAATTACCAGTTATTTTCTTCGGGGCACAGCTTCGAGAACCTTCTGTCTCACTGCTAATAGTGGAAACTATAAGTGTACCTACGAGATACCACTAACAAATGCAGTGTTCGTCACGAAAAAGTATACGCCACATCATAAGCCGATTTTCTGGAACTAGTGCAACAATCGGCAGGGATCTCGCGCTTAAACCCTATTTAACGTCCATAAGTCAGTTCTTAACAGCATCCTGAACTCTGACAACAATGCCTAATATCTCGAACTGGTATGCAGACAATTGCGGAGTTTGTGGTTTTAGCAGAAACTTCAACCCGTAAGTACAACCACGAAGTAGTACTAAGTACTCTGGCACCAATCAAGATAACCTGGTCTTCCATAAAAAAAAAATTACATATCATACGTGGCTCTCGACAAGGAATCCTGACTTCACCCGTTGACACGTACGACGGTAACGGGGAGTTTTCGAAATAAATGTTCCAGATAGTGAAGTGATTAGAGCAGTTCTTTGGCCCCGAAGAAGATATTCCTGCTTCACTGGTTCTGTACTGTACCCAATACAGTAGTGTTTTCCATAGAGATAACCACGCAGAATAGATTCTTGAACGTGCATGTAGAATCTCTAATTTGTATACTATGCAGCTGGGAGTGATCGATTTTCCAACAGGACCATCCCAGCCAGATAAGGTCCATGAAGCAGGGCCCTTAGTGTTGAATGGAGCGTGGATTTGATTAGCGGTGTTGATGGGCTAGCGTCGTCTGATGACGGGTCATTGAGAGGCCGTGCCGTCCGGCCAGTTTATCGATCTGCCCCTCCTCTTCCGTCGTCATGCCTCCCGTGGATCTAACGCTCCCGAACAAATTAATCACTTTGCTATCTCAGTTGCCATTGTTCTATGTCCGTAAAGGGAAAAATCTGCTCCCCGACCACCCACTTGAGGGTCATTCACTTGGCGTAATTCGTCGAAGCTAGTTCTGCGCATTCTCCAAGTCTTTAAAGCTTCTCCCTCTGCTAGTTCTAATGCTTTCTAGACATTGCTACACCACATTTACTTTCCAGTGTACGTGTGTAAAAGTACACCTACTTAATACCGTAATCATCTTCCCATCTCTTTAACTTGTAACCATTGTCATTAATTAAGCATTTTAAATTTGAATGGAAGAGATGTGTGTTTTTTACACCAAAACAGTAGATTGGTCATCTGGGACATCGGCTTTCGCTTCTGGTGGTTTCTAGCGGAGATCCTGATTCCGTTTGGTTTTCTTGTTCATTGCTCTCTGCCTTCCTTCATATTCCTTCTCTTTAACACAAATCGATTCGCCGATCGCTTTCCAATCATATTTTGAGTGATCGATTACGCTGCCAACAACTGTCGTTGATGCTGCTAGGCTACATTGCCTTTATGTCGTTCCACCTCTATAACTCCGACCAAACTCACGCTAAACTTTAAGTTTGCTGAAGCTTACAGATTCATGACTTTTTGATGACATCTATGTAAAGACAGTATAGTTTTCAATCCTTTGCAAAAGTTCTCTTCCCGTGGTTTTCCGACTTGATGATTTGTCATTCAAAATGTTTGACCCTAACAGGATGTTAGGCCTTTTTAGATGTTTATGTTGCAGTAGATGTAAAAGTGCCTATGGAAAGAACACAAACTGCATAAGACAGTATGTGGGAACGTTACTGTTTATTCTCTCCTCTACTAGTAGAAATAACCGAAGGGGAGCGGATAGCACAGTACTCCACGATATAGTTCGTAGCTGAGGAACCGTAATCGTATGTCATAATGCTGACACAGCAAGAAGGTGTTGGCGCTGCAGTCTGTTTAAAACGGTGACTAAGTAGATTTCTTTCTCTACACAGAGACACTGGCACTGCGACTGTGTATCGAGCTAGGAATGATTCAGCTGTTTCCGTCATACGTCAGAATGTACTGCCTGGAACACTTTCAGAATTCTTCTGGATTAGTACTTCTGCAGTAACTGCTTCTAAATGTTTACTTTTGTTGTGACTGATTTTCGAAGGGGCTCGAGAAATCTGAACATACAAAAACAAAGAGTTCGTTGCAGTTTTATCTTCTGTTTCTAACCTCACCTCCCATTTGAAGCACTAAAGCTATCCATGAATGTATTTCCGATTGCCGAAGGTCTACTCTACCGAACGAATTCAGTACCTCGTTCGTTTGCATTTGCCCTTAGTGACTTTAAATTTGGTAATCTCCATTGATTCCACATCAGAATTAAACTATGTTGAGCCGTTCATCGAATCCATAACAATCTAAATTTAGCTGCAGTTTTAAATGCTACAATGATAGTCACGTACTAGTTTGTGGTTGGTGATGAATGGTAAAAACCACTTGAATGTTGTCCATATTCAGCAGAGATTCGCATTATTCAGTTCAAGACGTCTTGCAGATTGGCCGAGAGCAACTTAGCTTTCGGGATGGTTCATCCTAATCCTTGCCATAAAGACGAGTCAGGAGATTTAGTCCACTGACGTATGTTAAGTCACTGAACACAACAACGGTCTCCTTTAGATTGTCACTTCAGATTTCAGTTAGCTCTAAAATATGCGAAATGAATATATTGGCTTGTATGAGTGAAATAATAAAGACAGGATCCGGACGCGGTCGAGCGTGGGAAACTACATGTGCATGGATCGTTTGAATGTGCGAAAAAACGAATATGTCCGAACGAGTTCCTCGTCCCGTGTGTGAGATAGGCCATTGCTTCACGGTCATATCGAATAGAATTACCCTATGCTCATTTCACTTCGCACTCTTACAGGGACCAACCAAAACTTATTTCTCAGTCTACTTCTTGTTTTGAAAGGTTGCTGGATTATTTGCTACTAAATACAGTATCATTCTCTTTTTTGAGATTCTAAGTTCCACCTATCGAAGAAAAAATTCACCCGAAATAGTTGTTGGCTAGTAAGGGATTAATCTTTCATACCGCTCGAATCGAAAACAAAGATGATTGCATGAAAAAGAAATGTTGAGGTAATTTCTATGTTCCACGGTAGGTACCAATTGCCTCGAAGTTTTCGATCGAAAGAAAAAGAAGAGCGGTCGCTACGAATACTGGGTTACTGCGCACTTTTTATCCCACCAGGACTACCACTCAGATTGTTGGTAATGGAGAGAGTCAAGCAGGCGCAATAACACCTTCGTTTATTCCTAGAGTTTTATAGTGTGCTTTCCGCGAAAGAGTGTCATATTTCGTTTTCAAGGTCTTCGTCAAACAATCTGACCATCGCATCAGTGAACTTCCAGTTCCATATGACATTTTGCGGTACGAAGACTGTCACGGCTTCGGCGTTGCTGCTGACCTTTCGCAAGGTGTTATTATCGAAGTGGCTAATCCGCGTGTTGAGCAGAGTAGTACCCTGATTGTTCATCGTCATAATCATACTCGGGTTTCTATACTTTTTTTTTATTTTGACCCGTCTTCAAGCCTACTATGCGGATCCCAGCACTTCTCACATTCGATTCGTTTGCTCGCTTTTCTTGTCCACGATGATCTTCCAACTTTACGTTTGCGTTCGCTTGCTGCTTGAGGATTTTCATTTCGTCTTGAATGTTGTGGAATGCTGGTCGAGCAATTCTACCTAGAAACCTGAGGTAGCCGAGCTCGAGCGTTCTCAGTTGGATTGGAGAGAGTGATTTTTTCCCAGACAAGTCCGGTACCTATTTCCCGACCTCTAAGGGATGAGAGGCTTGGTTGGCCCGGAGCGGAGTCGAACTGGTACAGTGCCCGGGCATCACTACCACTGCGCTATCCGCTTCTTGGTTTCCACATGCTCCTAATTAACTAGACGATTTGTAAATGTAGGATGGAATACGTTGTCAATGAGCTTGTGGAGCAATCGGTCGTTTTTCGTCGTACTCATTAAAACGACGTCGCTTTTGTTATCTCCCAATTTCGATCTCGCCAGTTCTTGAGATATATGAAGCGTTCGGAGACCTTGTATGTCGGTCATGTTTAACAGCAAATTATCCGTTTCTTAGTTACACTTAATCTAGGGTAGCACTTGTACCGTCTGGCTTATATTTGGAGTATTGTAGTGTTAGTGCACTTTAGGTATTAAGCTACTGAGTGTTGACATGTCATCATATTCTATCTTTGCTATGACCATCGATGGCCATCATGTAATGTTGAAGGACTTCACAAATAGTGTAGTACCTCGTCGAACTCCACTTTTAATGTTGATAATGTCCGAAGTCTAGCTAGACGCAGATCAATTTGTAAAGTTCATGGAATCTGCTTATGAACTATGTTGGGATGGAAGGGTTCGACAGTTCGCTTTGGTACAACCAACTTTAATGATTTCTCTGGACATAATAGTGTAGTACAAACCACCAGCACCTTGTAATCACTGATTATGTGAGTTTCACTGATCATGCTAAGTGGACACTTCTGATGTCCAACATGATTAGTAGATACGCTCAGTCTACCGTTCTGCTATGTCAGTCGTTCGGATTGCAAGAGTGAAATAGATTTTACACCACAGATGGTGGAAAAATAGACAAGTAAGCAACAATGCAGTCGAAGTTTCTAGAATTTTATGGAATATCCCATCCGATTATTCATCACTTTATGGACAACAAACACTCTAACGTAATATGTTAAAACCGTAGGTTCGTGAAGTAAAATTGGCAGTGAGTTCTTTTAAATGTTACGGCTCTACGTTGCTATGAATAGGTGGGATACGACTTCTTACGAACCAGTTTGCGTCTTACACATCGAAAATCCAGAAGAAGGAAGTAGAAAATGTATCCCTCATGTTTGAAAGTTAGTTCTTATTCACCCTTTCTATCTCTCTATACTTTCTATTCTTTCTCTTATAGTGACATGTTTGTTAAATCCCTGCCTAACTAACATCCCTCGTCTTGTCCACCCAATGATCGTAAATTGTTTTTTTCATTGCGGCGTGATATTTGCGTTTAAAATGAAAATATAGCGGCTGTAGTGGAGTGACTTCCCTCCTAATTTCTCCACCTGCTCAGCTGAAACTAACAAATGTATTGCTCTTCTCTTCTTACGATATTTACAATCATTCTCTTCGTACAACTTCACGAGGGCGTACGCCAGTTGGTATTTGTTCCAGCTACTGTGGCATATCAAAGACACATCCAAGCCCGGGCGGCTAAACAGACCAACATTTGATGACATTTAAACTTCGAGTTACTAGAAGGGCTTTCCGCATAATTGACTCTTGAATCGATTTTCTAAAGCAATTTCTGAGACTTCCTTCCTTAACAATAATTACTTTGATGATGTGACCTATTTGATGTGCCGGTCCACTCCCGAATAGGACTATCGGTATTTTTTTATCTTGAGGACACTACGGTTGACCTTTTATGCTCGCCTGAGAATGTCGCTACGGAGTTATCCAAGTGCTTAGGGCTACTGATGACCTTCATTAGAATGCGATCTTCTAAAATGTGAATGTGAACTGTTTACAGATTCACATACAACTAGTTGCTCTTGTTTACTGTCTTAAATTACGTCATCCTTTCATCTCGATCACTAAGTCGACCTTATGATTGACTTTTCTCACTCACGTCATAAAGTCCTCAATGTACACTACCAGTGCGATGCCAATGTTTATGTTATCTACGGACCGCTGTGATATTTCAATGGTGTGCTTTGCTCTTTAGTTTTCGATGGGCATTCCGAACTCATCCATCTTCGTGACACCGTAGGGAATGTTTTTTAGGGCGTTATTGAATGGGGACATTTTTATCACTGGAGGTCGTAAATACCCAAGATCGCATAGTTCAGCTTGTAGTGTACCCTTGAAAGACGAAATTCTCAAACGTTTTATACTAATCAGAACACAACTTTTTAGCCTCGATTTATCTTCGGCACAGAATAGATGCAGTTACGTGAGAGCACAGACATTTTAATATACTAATCATGTAAATGAACTACAACATAAGGAACCATGGAACTCGTCCATGAGTTCCACTAGTTAGGAATCCGGTGTTCTTTTGCATTATTCGCTGCTGTTCTCCTACACCATTCCAAATGTTCCGTATTTTTGATGGTTATGAGCATCTGTGTCGCATAGCATACTTTCGATCAAGTGAAGCTTAAAGTCGTTACAGAGATGAGCACAGTTTGCGGCCGGACGCAACTGTCCGACTGGCGAGGGATGTCGAGCGTCAGTCGAGTCTACGTGGCTAACGGGTACGAGATCTCAGACGATCTGCTACGAAGACGTGTCGAGGTGCATATTATTTTTGAAAATATTCATATATTCTTCTACAGTAAACAACAGATACACCAGAACATCCTGATTTCTGTCACTATCGGTCATATCCTTCCTTCCATCGCATCTTTTTATGCCTAATGATTTTCCTGCGATTGAACATCGCCATGCTGACTAACGCCCTTCCTTTGCAAGCCCTATCTCCTTATCACTAAGCAGAAATCTTAAGTGGGGTTTGTCGAAGACGTTAAGAAGAGGTCAGAAGCTGGTTTTCTTCATTTCTTTTGCCTTCGACTGAAGGGTGGTTATAAATTATCGCCAAAAAGAAAAGTACGACGCCAATTCTTTCGTTATTTTGTTTCGATCCCCGCTTATAGACTGAGATTGCTAAGCAATGCACATCACTGTTGTGTCAACCAGCTTTTGTAGTCGCAAGCGTTTGATTGCGCTTCCATACTACTGTAACTTCTGGATGAGAGTAAAAGCCACATGGTTAGTGAAAATCCTGTAAAATAATGCAAGTTTGCTCAGGAAACTACACTTCAATCTTAACGATAGATTTCACCCGGAGCAATAACCTTCAAATTAACGGATCGTTCCCACACCGAGTCTTCACTTACTTATATGCCTAGATGGGCTGTTCTCACTGGTTGTGCGGGTCCCAGCATAATCTCCATTTCTTCGGAGTTTTACCGGTCTAACCTATTCCGTGGACTCCCGAGGTCAGCCTAGCCAAAGTCTGCCCCAGTTCGTCACCACCACCGGCAGTCTCAGCCTTTGTGGAACAGAAGGAGATTTGCCACCATGCGACTAGTTTGATACTAGGGCGGTGGTGGATCCTGGTATAGCACAGTGATTTCAAATTCTTTTGTACATTACCTGTACATTTTTCTCCACTGTTGTCATTCTACTATAAAAAAGCATAACAAATAAGCTGAATACCTAACTGTAGTATGAAGAACGCTTCCAAAAACGGCGACAACAAATAAGACTTAGGGAGACAAGGACCAAAAACTCATACTTCCAAGTTTTCCTGGCGAACTCGAAGATTGTAAAGCTTCGTAACGGACGTTTCTTTACGGATTCGTCGATAAATCTCTGGTGCAATAGAAAAAACAAATGGCGTCGATTAAATAATTACGAATGGCAACTGGCGAGACAATTGAATGCTGAAAAACGCGCACCGACGCAAATCGATGCGGTCAAACGGACTACTCGTCCGTCCGTCCTACTGCGCTTGGGCTCTTGACCTTCATTTGCAACTGCAGGAAGCTTTCAGTCTTTGCAAGCTGAGCTTTTCGTCGCCATTCTGGTGATGGGCAACAATCGCATAAATATTCAGTGGCTCTCGACAGCTTCACTGAAGCGCTCCACCTCTAGTGGGCGTCAATGTTCTGTCGTGTAGACGACTATAGTCCCGTCGGGAGTGTACGGAAGTGGTCCGTCCGACCGTCGCGGTGGTGAATGGCTGTGGAAACGTGCGATCGAGGGCCATTCGTCTCACCAACAGATGGCTTCTGTCACATGAGACCCATTGATTGCGTCCTGACGCCGCGTACTGCAGCCGCTAACCGTCCGTCCAGTTTCAACCCTTTACAGTCCTCCTCATTTCATATCGAGTACTTCTCCGAGTGCTCTCCAGTGTCTCAAGAGGCAATCCCCAAATAATAACGATGGTTTCATGACAGACTGTTGCTTCACAAACTACTCGTTCTTCTTGTCGCTGTATTTTTTCTTATTTTTTGTCATTTCTGTCCTTTCTATGGAATTTTTTCCTAAGAAAACATTGTTTCTACTATGTAATTTTTCCAGCAGTAATTGACAGATGTGAATGAAATTTGACAGTGATGAGTCCAGATGGATAGGGCATAATTTTCCGACGTAACTAGACAACGAATGATGGGGTGAATACACATCCATCAACGTTTCGGACGGTTCCAGACAGGATTTCCCTACTTTCACACTTTTCCTCTTCACCACTCAGCGCTGATAAGCTCTCCGACCAAATTCTAAGCTACTCCTTTTTTAGTTACTCTAGTGCTTTAGGTTAAAAACCCTCAAGTTATACTAGTCTCATCGTCTCCATCATCTCCCAAACTCCGCATACTTTGAGCTGCCAGATATTCCGTATTAATCATATGAAGACACATCGAAAAACATGAGAGATATTCTTTATTTCTGAGGGAGTTTTTCTGAGCTTCTTTAAGAATAGACGTCTCTGCGAATGCACTGTGTGTGATCTCATACATCTCGTACTTTGAAGGAATCGTTTCGATTCAATCCGGGTTGACTCCATTAAGGACGTGATTGGAGTGCGCTTTCTGGATTGCTCTTGAAGGCTTCTCATTCATTCATCTACGATGAAAGACATTATGACCTCGGCGTTGATAAATCCCTGAGGGATGCACCATGCATTCGGTTTCATGAGGTGTCGCTTGAGGTGATTGATTGTGTATGTGGCCTACACAATGATTTGTGGTGGCCTACCGATGTATCGAGCCAGTGCTGCTATCCTCCCAGACAGGCCTCGTACCAATTTACCGATAGAGGAGGGACGGAGGGCTTGTTCGGACCGGGGCGTGGCATCGGTCTAACCACCACGTGTATGTTCCAGGGCATCTTTATCCACTGCGGTCTGGGCGCCATCGAGGCTATGCTGTTAGGTTGGTTAAATGGTTGGGCCAACTGCAGTTTGATGCAGTCCGTCGATTTTGGCGAATATCTCTCCAAATGTTTGAGTAGTTTTTGAATGAAAACCCCAGATATGTTTGCTAGTAATACCTAGACAACAGTTACAAATTCGTTACAGTTATTAGCGCTGGTCTTGGTTATGCCTTGGTCAGCCAAATCGTTATATCATATTTTAATCCATACGTTTGCCATCTTTCAATCCTCTATCCTCATCCTCGTGGAAGTTTGGCTATCCAGTAAGTGACAGTTCGCGTGTTAGCAGCGCTTCCCTCCAAGACGCGGATTTGAACCGGCTTCCAGACCTCTTCGTTGCTGTAGGTCTTATAGTTACTCCATGATAACCGAGCTTCGATTTCGGTTTTCTTTGCTTAAGGAGCAACTGTGCGGACTATACGGGAATAATTTGAGCAGGGTTATTCAGAATCGATTGTGGGATGGTGATATTTAGGCACCTTTGTTCCCACAGTGTTGATATTCTAAGGATTTTTTAAATGACTCTCAGATGGGGCACAGCGGAGACGGTTCCTTTACAGTATATAGGGTTTAAGTTAGGAAACCTAAGAGAATATATTCTTTATCGATGGTATATATCATGACGTCCCAATAAATCAAGAAGTTTCTGATCGTGGAAGGTTGTGTCAGGCATGTTTCACGTGATCTTCACAGTTGTTTATGTTATTAAATACAAAAACTTCACCTTTTCCACGATGTTCCCTATCTGTACAGGTGTCTTTTCTGTTTATTTACCTTCGTCGGTCCACTAACGTTATCGATGTGGTTCGATTTGAATCTCATTTACTGTTTTCTCCAGACAATGACAGCGCAGAAGACGTTTTGAGATGGCTTTAAATTTCTAATGAGAAGGAAAACTCTGGACGTTGCATATGGCTTCTCTACCAGATATATGTCCAGCCAGATTTGTAGTACCTTTATTTTTTCGTTCGTAGATGACCTTTTTAAGAAATTTGCTGTATAAAGTGTCTTTTTCCTTGATTTTAACTAAATTGTCTTTTTATTCTTGAATCTTAACAGTTAACGTATAACCCGTTTGGATGGCTACTGGCAGACGGGTTCAATTTTCCAATGCTGCTGTCGTTGACAGACTTATTAATCAATTTTTTCGTCTTTGCCGGATTTTTGAACCCTTTCCTTTAGGTTTTGCACTTGGCGCTTATGATTTTAGGCTAAGTTAGAAGATTAGCATTAAAGTGCAGAAAACCAATTCTAGGCACGTCAGTTTTTCTTTTGCCTTTCCATTTTGTGAAAATGTTTTTCGGGATACCACGGACCTTCTGCTACCTCATGGTTTGTGATTTCAGTTCTGTTGTACGTTTTATCAGTTTTTTTCTCTCAGAATGCGCATGTAGCGCGCTGCGCCCTGCAGTACACATGTTGATCGAACCCCGCGCCCAAAGGTCATCAAGTCTTCCATCCCACCGGGGTTGGCAAATTGGTAGTAGATTTGTCTGGCAGGACAGCAGCACTGGGCTGGATACATCGGTAGGCCACTGCGAGTCATTATAAAAGCCAGATATGCATTCAGTCACCTCCGACGATGCTTAATGAGGTCGAATGCATGGCGCAGTCCTCAGGGGTCGATCAACGCCGGAAGCTCTATCCTTTATCCCTATCAATTGTTTGATTATAGCAAACGTGTTACACTTTTCATTTGCATGAGTCAATCATTTCTACTAGTCTATAATCGAAGCGCTCCTTTTTCTTCATTGTCGTGCAGGTATATAAAGTATGAGAGCATTTTGGAGCCACTGAAATATGGCCTATATCGTATGGTCGTCGTAGGACAGTTTTCTCGAAGTTTTCATTCCTTCTTTCCTTTCTCTTTTTTTCACTTTTTCGTTTTCTCTGCTTGTTTTCCTGGTGCACCTTCATAATTTAATAATTTTGGAAACTTTTGTTATTCACAGACATTTCGCTGATATTGATAATTTTCTAGTTCCTGATGAATAAAGAGGCTTACAAAAACAAACTGTACAGATGTACGAAGGTCGTTCTTCATCATTTCTCTTTACTGGTTTGCAATGGGCTAATGTTTAGGTTCTGGAAAAGCGCTACGGCGGCCGAGCACGTGCGCATCGAGCGGCGATCGTCATCCAACGGACATATCGTGAATATCGCCTGAACAGACGATGGAGAGAAATGACGTTACCCACTCAAAGGTAACTCCTTTATTTAAGTGGTCGAGTAAAGCTTTTTATCAAAGAGTTCCTATGTCGTGCTAGGAATGAGGTGTTTTAACTTAAGCGAGCCCACTGTCACTTTTTTTTGCGGTCACATAGGACGGCATCTAGTTTTCATCTGTTTTATTTGCTTTTCTACAAATGAAACACTTAAGAGTTTAGAACATGACGGACTCATTGGAGAAACCTTGTTCTATCAATACAAATGTATATATACATATGAAATTTAGTTTTAAACTTATTTAGCAGTAAATTTTTTAAAACTCTAGAAGCGAACCACAGTGATGCTGAGATATTTACAAAACTCCGGACCGCAGCCGTCTGCGGTGGGAAACGAACGCGATATAACCCTTTCCAGTGGCTGGTGCGTTCGCCACCACACTATGCGAGTCCTTCGTTTCACCTGTCTCTCAGCTAGTTTTCTATCTAGCAGTTCTACTTATCTAGACAGAAAATAAAAGTTGACATACTTAAAGCGAGGATTGAATGTTTACATTTGTAACGCAAGAGTAGCAACCAAAAACATCAACGACACATTAGGAGACACTATTTGTACTGCTGGACGAAATCCCGGATTTTCCATGGTTCAGCTTTCTGAACTAGGAGCTTCAACGAAAAGAAATCTTTAAGCTAGGAACAGTAGGAACAGTAGGAACACTACTCTACGAACAATTCTATCGTGGCAGAATCGGAAAAGAAGTTGCCGTACGACATCAAATAAGATGTGTCACTTTCTGTCTTGTTTATGTCTAGTGGTATTTTGGCCATCGACAGAAGTATTTGATCGGAGAAGTGCACGATTTAGGTACACATTTTCTCCAGCGCTTAATGAACAACTGATTTTACAATCGAAAGCGAAGAGTCCAATTTACTCCAAAGATCGTACATTGAATAGGTTTGTTCTTTTAGCATATTTTTAGCATACAATGTGATTTCTGTCTAGTCGAGTAGGCATAGAACCGGGAAAGGTTCACCTTTGTTTCATCTGTTCTATTTTAAAGAGCCTTTTTCCTCTGTATCTTCTCTACGCCGCCATTCATTCATCATCCTTACCGATTGTTTCATTTGAAGGGTTCATTTTTACTTTATGCACAATAACCTGTCGTATGCTAAAAAAAAAGCGTTTGGACTGGTTCGACGACTTATATCGCCGTCCAGAAGCGCCTCTTTGTCATGTTTAGTTCCTTGGTCGGGTGGGGATATCATGATGCAGAGATCCTCGGCCGCATTGCATTTTATTGACTCTCACCCGCTGTCGTCAGCTCGATGTCCGCAATTTATCCGCTGACACCATCGCATCCACTTGATGCTTGCTTCATGTCTAATCCCTAAGTTAAGTCCTTATTTGAATTTTAACGTTCAGGTACCTTCCGACCACATCACTGAGTGCACAGCTGCGCGCAGATCGTGCGCAGCTGGCCGGGTCTTCCGAATTACTGTCGAGAAACAAACGAACTCCACCCTCACCATCGCCATCGTCTCCGAATCCGAATAGAAGTATGATAGGTTAGTACTCATCTTATTTTGCACTTTGTTATGCTTCTTTGTACGATGTCTGTACTTCAAATTGGTAAGAGTCTTAGTCCAAACGCGTCACGAATTCCGGTTCGTACTTTTGCTTCCTTAACTCTCCGAGGATGCCGCTGTGAAACTCACTTAAAAGTCATTGTTAATGGGATTTTTCGGCATTAATCATTGAAGAGTTTCGATTTGACGTTCTTGTTGAACTACTGGTTATCAATTTAGAGTTTTTTTTTTCTCAATACGGATTGGACGGAGGTAAAGTTAGTTTTTAAATAACAAGTACAGCACTTTCTTAGAAGTAGCTAACTAAACACTTTCTGAGAACTGACTATCACTCTTTCATCATCATTCAGCTGGAAGCCATTTATATTTGTACTCACGTAGGACGACTGGTTTTCATTTTTGCAGATGTAGTTTCTATTCCGCTGCATTTAAGACGAATGATCACCATTTTTCCACCGTGAAAGTGTCTCCGAATTTTTTTAACTTGGGTTTTTTGTAGAAAGAAGAGAATTACACGTAGTTGTAGCAAACATAGTTTCAAAGGTTTCTCGCAAATATTTTTTACGAGTGAAAAAACTTGAGTTTATTAATAAAGTGTCGGTTTTTCCCTATTCGAGTTAAGTTAAAATAAAATATACAGAATCGTCGTTGTTGCTGTTTTGTATTCTTTCAGTGGTCAAATAATTAAATCTAACTTACAATAGATTTCTCGTTCTTCCACCACGTTGTGTAGGCGGGATGTGCTCAGGTGAGAGGTACACGACGATTTTTTTGGGTAGCTTTTTGGGTTTTCGGGTTTTTGGGTTTGCCAACCAAGTTTTTCGTGTCTCCATCAGTTTTATTTTCTAATCATAAAGGCTGCACTGAATGTTTGTAGAGGTCATACTCTGTATCTTTTACGTGTGCAGCACTGTTTAGAGCAGTTCCCTTTATCAGATATATAACAGAAAGGTTGTCTAGCCCTAATGCCGCAAATTAGTCCTTCAATCAAGATGGTTCGAGATATTGTTTTTTGATTTCTTCCTTGAACTACGAAAGGGTATAGTGCATTGAAATGGTGCAATTCTAGTATGAACACCTCTCACAGTTTGAAAACGGCGGTGGAGACTAGTAAACAACTCATTAATCCGCTGTGGAAGAGTGAATGGAAGCACCTTTCTGAATGTTTTGATTATTGGCGGGCCTCCCTTGTTGTTATTAAGTTCCAGAAACGATAGTTTATTCATTTCAGAGTGCACAGATTTCGTATATAACCATGCCATTCTTGAAAAAAAAGCACGACTAGATTTGCGTGATCCTGCTTGAATACGGACATGTCTGTCTGAAATAGATTTTTTGGAAGGCCTTATAAGACAATTTAGTTCCATTTTTTGGGACCATTGTAGAGCCTTTGATCCGACCGAACTGTATCTGATTGAGTAGCGCTGTTGCGCTACACTGCTTGTCCTTGCATTCCTATGCAAACCCAATTAACGATTTTTCGACAAGTCAAGGCTGTCATTAAATGTCAGCTGCTAGTGATTTCAACAAATAAGCAATGTTTGATTTCTTTTTGCACTCAGACCTAAGGGGTCTTTTTTTGTTTTCAGATTGTTTAATGTCACCACGGCTGGTACAACGAAGATTCCCGGTTCCTGATCGAAGTCCCTTCAGTGTAACACACGTTCCTAGTCCAAGTGCTTGTAATGTTTGGATCCCTCGTGCTACTATTGTGTCTGGGAATCTTAGTAACTCGAATAGTCTTTCACGTATTGAGAAAAATGGAATTAAAGGGTGAGTAAAGTCAGTGTGTGAATTGTTTCTTCTTCCTTCTCATCATATATTTAGTTTTTTTATACTAGATAAAACAAAGAGGGTTGGAGGAGTAACAAGAGGAGGATGGGGGTGGCTTAGTGATGCTGTCGATCATAGGGGCAAGGCGCTAGTTCGATGACGCTGGCATCGAGTTCACACGGGAACACTATATCCAAGATTGCAAAGAGAATCGGCTCAATCAGCGTTCAACGTGACGAAGGCGAAAAAGTCTTCAATCAGTGGTCGAACTCACAAATAAAAAGTTGGAAGATCTTCGTTGATGGTGAATGCGAGGAAAAACGAATGCAAGAAGTGCTGGGATCCGCACAGTAAATGTGATAACAGGTCATGTAAAATAAAATGAGAATAACAAGATAGGATGAATACATTTTGTATTAGGTTTGAAGCACTTACATAAGAAGTACCTCTATAGCCAATTTTTGGAGGAAAAGGCCAGGAAACAAAGTCCAGTGAAAACATATGAAATTTGCCGAACTACATCCGGAATTTTTTGATTGTCACCAGTTTTCAGGATCGACTTTCTTTTAACCTCGGCATTGGATTATAAATGTGGTGCTTTCTTTTTCAGCAGTCGCGAGGTTGTTGTACAGCATACGTTGAATTACATACAAAAACACAACTCAATAGTAGCTGACGTTTTGGCAGTATCGCCTTCTTCAGAACCTGGAAGGGTATACTGATATACAATTTAGTAGGCCAAAGGCTTCAACAGCACAAACAGATAAGCCTAATAAATCAGGTATCAATGCACCTTTTCAGGTTCCGAAGAAAACGATGCTGCCGAAACGTTAGCCATCGTACTGTTGTATGTCATTTGTACGGAAGTAAACGTGTGCTGAATAACAACCTCGCGATTCCTGAGAAAGAAAACGACGCATTTATGACTCAATGTCAAATTTAAGAGAAAGTCGATCTTGGGAACTGTAATGATAAAACACCTCTTGCAGTGACTTGGAGCGTCCGCGTATCAAATCTCGGTATTGCAGTGAGCAAGAGCGAAAACGACAGTATCGAATAGCCCTTAATTTCTTCAACAAGTACGTGTTTGAGTTGTCATGAATAGAATGGTTGTATTTGATGGCTGTTCATAGTTGATACGCTAACAAGGGCTATCAATTCATCATTCAGGAAACCAGAGCGTGGTGTGCAGTTGTTGACTGCTTGGCGATTCGTCGATGATTCGGCCGAATCGCTGGCAAACCTACTTTTCGGAAGACGTGGTCTTAGCAAGCAGATGATTGGCGAATACATCTCCACCCTGCATTCCACATTCCACGCATGCGTTCTGAAGTGGGTTTAATGCTTTACTACTTTTTTCCGCTAGACTCTAAGAAAGGTTTCCAAAATAGTTTCTCAATGAGGATTGTTAACATTTCACGTTATCGAATTGTTTTAGTATAGATAAATTCTTGCGAACTCGTCTTAATCACGTATGTGACTTGCACGTTCTTCATTTAAGTTTATAACTAAGAACTTTTCCAGTTTCGAAAAAAGGGCAGATTTTTTTCGATTCCCTAACTAATGCTGAAAAATTTACAGGTATTTTATTGGCCTAATAGACGTTCGTGGAATGGAAGTCGACGTGGCTCTTAGGAAAGCTATGCAGTATTTTCTCCTACCGAAAGAAGTTGAGAAGATCGACAAGGTTATTCAGGTAACTACTTAATGAAGTCGCCGAACGAACCGTTTTGAGAACGCTTTTCTTCGTTGGGAAACATCTTGTTCTAGGAGTTCGCCCAGCACTACGCGAAATGTAATCCGAAAGAAATAAAACGATTCCGGGGAGGCTGGGACACCATTCACATGATCGCTTTCGCTGTCATCATGCTGAACACAGATTTGCACTCGCCAAATCTGAAGGTATCTCTGAGTATCCTATTCTTGTTTCTGTCAAATTTTTGGTTTCATCCAAATTTTCACGAATGTTCTGTTAACATTTGCCATAGCAAGGTGATTCGTTAATGGTAATCTTTCTAGGTTTCTTTTTTGAATTTTGAACGTTAGTTTTAAAAGGATATGCAGTTAACGCTATTGTGTTTCTCAGTCATCGCAACGGATGCAAATGGAGCAATTCATTCACAATCTTCGTGGTCAAGATAAAATTCGTGGTGAAAAGGATGGCGCAGATATCGATCGGTAGGTGGAGTGCTAATCCCAATTGTTGTTTTTCGTTTTTGAGGACCTTTTTTTTCACTTCAGGGCTTGTTTGCAAGGAATTTATGAGCGTATTCGTGTCCACGAGATTCGTCCTGGAGACGACCATGTAGCGCAAGTTGCACGAGTTGACGCAGCATTTGTCGGACGCGATAAGCCAGTGAGTTGAAAGACCATTTTTTTAAAAATATTTTAAGGAATCTCCTTGAGCTTTGTCATTTTAAGATTTTGTTAGTGCTTGTTTGATATTTTCGTAGAAACATGCTGTATTTCCCCCGTGTAACTTTAGAAATCGAGGAGGCGGTTCTAAATTTGTTTGCCATCTTCTAATGTTATTCAGAAGAGTTTTCATGAAGTAAAAGATAAGAACGATAAAGCTTTCGGTAGTGTTCAATTCCTGAGGGATGCGTCATGCATTCGACTTCATTAAGCATCGCTTGAGGTGATTGAATGCATATATGGCCTTTACAATGACACACAATGGCCTACCGATGTATCGGGCCAGTGTTGCTATCCTCCCAAACAAGTCACCAGGCGAAATCCGCCGAAACGTCAGCTCATTCGTGAATAAAGAATAATAACACCTCGCGTTTGCTCAACAAAAATACGAAGAATTACTTGATCAATGCCGAGGTTAATAGAAAGTCGGTCGTGGAAGTCACCTACCAATTTGCCGACCCCGAAGGGATGGAAGGCTTGGTGGACTTAGGGCGCGGGGATCGATCCCATGTGTGTGTTGCATGGCCACTGCTCTGCGCGTGCCCTAACGTAACATGTAACATAGGACTTTTAATTTAAAGTTTGAGTTATCAGTTGACAAGAATGTTATTTATATTATGAGGCACTGCTACATGCTTTTAATTGTAAATATATTCCTTGTTATCTTTATAAAGTCCCATTGTATTTCAGCGACTAACTGAAACACAAAGGCGTCTGGTTTGCTACTGTCGTCTGCAACAGGTTCTAGATCCTTTGCGAAAACAATCTGCCGGAAGTCACGAAAGGGATGTATTTTTGTTCAACGATATGCTAGTGGTCTGTTTTCTTTTCTGCCTTTCTTCCGGTACTTTTTTATCCTAACTTCCTGATTTATCTCGTTTTTGGTTTTTCAGATTGGTAAGGCTATAAACAAGCGCCGATCTTCATCTCGTACATCATATACGCTAAAGCATTGGATGCCACTATTAGGAGCATCCGTTCATGAGTTTAAGGTA
The DNA here is from genome assembly GCA_900624975.1 of Angiostrongylus costaricensis. Lineage (NCBI taxonomy): Eukaryota > Metazoa > Nematoda > Chromadorea > Rhabditida > Metastrongylidae > Angiostrongylus > Angiostrongylus costaricensis. The sequence goes on along the minus strand of UYYA01004890.1, from coordinate 35,849 downwards.
TATTCGTCCCGTTCAAGTTTTCAATGCTTCCAGTCTTTCAGTTTTGGTCGTTTCTAGAGTAATTCGTATGAGTTCGGCTTGACGATCACGCCACCAGCACCAGACAGTAATCCATTACATTTCAATGCAAGAAATTACGATGACAGGTAAGTGCTAAATTAATCCCTGCACATCAGTTATTTCGAGTAATCTTTCCTAATTCTTTGATTTCTTGAAGTTTATTCGTATTCTTTGGTGATCCACATGAATTCGTCCATTGGAATTTAACATGTATAGCTCTGCACGGATTGTCTTTATGCGAGCCTGTTCTCCACTATTGGGTTAAATTATTGTTTTATTGAAAACTGTTCGATAACCTGAGTGAAATCTGTTCTGGATGGAAGCCGATTTCCTTATAGTGTTAATTTTTATCACTAGAAGAGTTTGTATTGGATAAAATTTGCTCAGATATTGTTTGAATCCCGTGTAAAAACATTGGCATTGTGTGGTTTTGTTAATGGTGTCGTATAGAATGTTGAAGAACTGCGGAAGGCCAAACTGTGTGCCACGGGAACACCCGAAAACATGCCTTGTAAACGTTTTTGCTTTGGACTCATGCTTTAAAACTGTCAGAAATACTCTCAGTTGTTCAAGCCGCTTTTCTTCTGTTAGGTAAAGTATCTTTTCGCTTTATGGATTGAAAAATTGTATTCGGCCAACTTTAAAAGAAAACCAGGGTAGTAAAACGTAAAACAAGAGGTTTAGAGGTTTACCATCATTCATTACAAAGGTGTATTTTTCACAAAATTGTGAGGCGTTTGCTTTAAGCTCATTATATGATAAAGAGGATTTTTACAGGGACGGTAACAGCAGGAATCTCACTTTTCTCAAAGCTCATTTTTACAGGAGGTCATTACGAATATGAAGGCTTCTTGTTAGTACAATAGTGACCGTCTGTGTCGATTTTGTTCAGTACTTGCTCGAAAACTGCAACGTCATTCAGTTCTAAACAATAATAGAAGTGACCATCATTAGTCTAATGAAGAAGTGGTATAGTCTATAGGTGTTCACCAAAACGGCATAATTTTTTCTTTTGTTCCTTTGTTTGTTCTAGCAAGATAAAAGTTCTGATTTTCTGGAGTCTACACAACGTTCTGTTCTCTTCTCGCCTTTTTCCCTCAAAACTTGTATTTAAACCGTGGAGCGATTTGACAAGTGGGATTTCGTCCAATAGGGCACATTGATTCCCATAAATGCATCGCTAGTGTTTACGTTTGCTGCATTTGTGTTTCAAATTCTAGAAATCTAAAGTATAGTTTAAGAACCAATTTTCGTTTAGAGTCTTCACGACTAATCACTGCTTTCCTAAATAGATTTATTCCACTAACGTCTTCGTCTTCATCAGAGCTGGTGATCCAAGTCGATGGTCCACAGTTGTGTCTCTTCGGTGTGGTGTGTTCGTAGTCGTATGTGCTGAGACGGATCTTCCTCAGTGCAACAGCGCACGAATGAGGCATGCTAACTCGACTGTGCTCTTTTTTATAGGATTACTGTTGTTAGTACGACTATTCGTTGACAACAATCTGTTTCTCAACAGATACTAATCCATCCTGCAGCAGTCAGTATTATGCTAGCTAGCATATAGCGAAGAGCAAAACAGTAATTTTAAAACCGACCGTCATTTAACGTCGGTAGTGATAATCAGTATCTTCCTGGATTGTTAAGCTAACACGAAGTTGGTAAATAGATTTACTCGGCTAACGTTTCGACGTCTTCGTTCTTTGCTACTCGCTGTGTGCTAGCCAACGTAATACCGATTGCTGCTGGATGGATTATCCATTGAAAAACAAATTATTATCAACAGGTGGTCTTATCGAGAACAGTCACAAAAGGTGCTGCCTGGTGAGCTTGTTTCATTCGAGCGGCGTTCGACTGAAGGAGATCCGTTTCAGTACGCTGACGAAGACGTTACATCGAGATTAGGAACGACCGTGGACCATTGACTCGAATCATCGGCTCTGATAGAAATCAAGACGTGGAAACGTCACCCGAAGAAAGCTATTTGTCAGTTTCGTGTTAACTTATCAATCCAGGAAGATATTGGTTATTTCTACATAGGTTAAATGACTGTCGGTTTGAAAACTATTGCTTTCTTAGTTTATATTAGGCTAACACGAATGTTATGAGATTTATTTGGTTAACATTTTGACATCTTCGTCTATTCGGCGCCGGGTTGATCCAGGTCGATGATCCACAGGCGGTCATCGACGCGTTGTAGGTGTTCGTTGTCGTTACAATAAAATCCATTGAAGTGGAGCACCGCTCGAATGAAGAATTTTACTCGGCAATGTTCTTTTGTGCAGGACGGATGTTGATCTATTGCGGCCGCTCAATATGGTCTGCTTATTTGGCTTTCATCCCTACGGATTTGGCGAATTGTTAACAGACTTGTCTGGGAGGATGATAGCACTGGTTCGATTCATCGGTAGACCACTGTGAGTCATTGTCATTGTAAAGGACGGATTTGCATTCAGTCATCTCCAACGATGCTTATTGAAGTCGGCGTATCTCTCAGGAATTGTTAAATGTTGAGAGTTTTATCCTTTTTAATCCTTAGAGCGATATGACATAGTAACATTTCTAAATCTCTAAAGTTCTGATCTCTCAAAGCATTGTAGTTATAAAAATCTTTCAATCGTGTTTACGTTTTATTTTCTGCCTTCTACTATTTTTTGGCAGGGTATTAAGCGAAATACAACCACAAGATTGCTGAGATGTTTGCAAAACTCCGGACCGTAGGTCTGCGGTGGGGAACGAACGCTCCATTGTCCTTTCCGGGGAGTAACGCGTTCACCACCACACAATGCAGGTCCTTCGTTTCGCCTTTCTCTCAGCTAGTTCTATCGATCAGTGTCATTAGCAGTCACCCGTCAACGGGATTGATCTGGGGAGCCCAAATCGGCATTGGACCCAGTTAAGTTGAGGCTGTAGCTGAAATTACAATGAAATGTTTGTCCGTAGTTACAGGTACAGTCGTGAATGTTTAAATAAGGCAGAGGCGAAATTCTACAAAATAGTTTTTGGTAGGCGTGTAAGACTCTTAGTATTTTTATGTTAGTGACAATGGAGAAAAACAACGGATATCTCACAGAGAAGGATGCGTCCTCGATGAGGCATTTATGAAATAAATGTGTTCGTCTCATGTATAAACCAATCTGCTATTTTATATTAAAACTACATGGAAATTCTATTTGTTTTTATGGGAGAGCACAAATTTTTGATAATTCAATAAGGCGACCCTAAACCAACTATCGTTTCAGATGTCGATTTGTTGCCGATGTCGTTGAGTCAATTCGTGAATCCTGTCAGATGGAGGAAGTTAGACTAGAATTGGAAATGGAAAGACACAGTCTTCGTAATGATAATCAACGTGATAGTGGACTGCCAGAACTCGATGGAACGGATAGCCTTTTTACACGTCCGGGAAACTCGGTTCTTAGCTGTCCTGGGTTGATGCCAACATTTCGACGTCTATCATTCAACTCCCTTGATTCGGGAGTAGTCGAAGAAGCTTGCGAAACAAACTCCTGAAAATTTCCTAGAAAACGATTTTGCTTTGAACGTGTATGTAGTTGATATCCGTCTGCAAATATCCATTGGTGCAAGCTAGAGGTTTTGCTAGTTGTTATATCGAATATTTAGATAGAAGCACCTGTCTGTTGCTGGTGTTACGAAGTTACTAGTAGGAATATTCGTCTAATTGAGGTCTTTATTGTCTTCATACTCAGAATAGGACGGGGAAGTTTTCGCTACATGAAAATTCGATTGTTTTGAGGTGTTTCATCACTGCTTTATAATCTGGAGTGCAAACCAGTTAAGCACGTGTGAAGAGCCTTTGCTTCTATCTATCACTGTATGATCTAAGGTGGCACAAAGGTAGTTAGTAGTTCCTTAACACATGCGACTATGTGCTGGCTAGTTAATTAGTTGTTCTGTAATTTGCTAACTAATCGGTGCTTTCTGCCAATTACTGAGTATGCTCATTGTCTAATCATCATCTGTAGCTGGTCTACCGTCTCATCAACTGACCAATTCCGCCTTGCCTCCGTACAGTGTCTTGTACGTTTTTTTTCTACTAAGTTCATTATCAGTCTCCGTCCCTTTTTTATCATTTGCCTAACTAGTTTTGCACGTCTTCACTTCTGTCGAACTCAGTACGAGGTATTTTGAAAATGCTATTCACATTAATTCACTTCATGTAGAGATTCCTTTTGTGCTTTCTGTCTTATTGTCATTGATGTTGTGTTCGTTCGTAATTTAAGGTAAGCATCGTTTTTCGATGTTCGGTTCAACACTCAGAAATGTGCCAGCAGTGTAATCTATTCGAAACTTGCCATTCTTTCCTTGTAATTGTAGGGCGCTTTGTGACCGTGTACACTTCTAAGTCATAATCACAGCTGATATCTTGATGGTTTTTTTTAAAAAAACAGTTCGTGTGGATATAAATATTTAAAAATTTCAACGATGCTCTATGTATGAAGAACTTCATGGCGGATGAACGGTGTTGCTCCAATTATGCTTAAATGTGTTTATTCACTGACCTAAAATTTAATACGTTGAATTCGTTGCCTCTCGTTCGGCTATCTATTTGTGAACTAATGGGGGCACGTAGCGTAGTGGTTGGAGATGTTCTGCAATACACTCAGGGTCTTTGATTTGTTCTTACACACAGGACTTACGAAGCTTTCGTTCCTCCGTGAGCTGGCAAACTTGTCTGAGAGCATAGTAATACCAATCTCAGATATCGGCAGGGCACCACAAGTCTTTGTGTGGTCCAGTTGTTCATTCAATCACCTGTGATTGCTTAATGAAGTCGAATGGATGGTTCATCCTTCGTGGATTGATCAACACCAAACCAGTTGCTCTTTATTTATTCGCTAGTATGTTCATGTGGTGTGCTTTAGAACAGTGTTGATTAGCAACGGGATCGAGTTGCCACGGCATTTAGTTTGCCTGAGTTTTGCCTAACTGTATACAATACTTGGTTTAGACGTTCATGTATCTTGCTCTCAGATTGGATTGCATTGTGAGATGAGTCATTCCGACAGCAAGCACGCTCGAATGTGTTCTTTGTTGAATCGAAAAAGAAAGATCGCAGCAGTGATGCAGAACTCGGTGGATTCCAGCCCAGGTCCGTCATCGGAAGGTACTAAACTTGAAGAAGTGAACGAGCAAGAGAAACTAAAGCACGAAGAGGAAAAGAAGAAAGTGAGTTCCAGTCGATGGTGTTACTTTTCCAGATATTTATAATACCAGTAGAGAAGTCGGAGAGATATTGTTCTGAGGCAGTGGTCATGATACCTGGCAATTGTGATTGATGTGTATTGAAAGGCGACGTCAAAACACCAGAATAGCCAGTCAATATGCATTAGTTTCACGGTCGTCAACATTAATTAGGGCTGAGCTATATGAAGAACTTCAGGCAAGAGAAGCGATATTACGTGAAGTTTCTAGAGCAAAACAACGGGTAGAGTTGGTTGGACCTCAAGGGTGGTAGGCGGTCCTTTTTTTGTAAATCTTTTCTTTTTACTATATTAGGCGTTTTGTTTTTCGGATTTCAGGCTGCGACCAAGGAGTCTTAACACTAACAAGCAATTTCTTCATCGGACTCTCGCAGCTACTCTTACCAAAACAAAGTCAAAAAGGCGGAAATCGTCGAAGGATCCATGATATTTTGCATTATTTCTTTCATACCATTTCCTAAACATTACTCAGAACTAGCATAATCTTTATTAATTAAGCAATTAATGAACACTTCTCTACTAGAGTAGTGTAAAGTTATGGTGGTCGGCTAAACTCATTGTGGTGGAATTTTGTATAAACATCCACTTGTCCTGTAATCATTGCGATCGAGTCAGGAATGAATGCCAAATATGGAGGATTAGTTTCGAGTTAGGGGAGAACATAAATAGGTGGAATGAAGAAAGAGCACACTAAAAACATCCAGGAAAGTCCAGGAAAGTCTTCGGTTTTGCTTGGGAGTTTTGACTAGTTCTTGAAAACTTTGACTTCTTCATGATTTCCGTTGAACACCGGTCGAATTGGTTCTTTTTGAAATCCTCGGATAGCCCGAGTAGTGAGTTCGCATATCTTCACCACAATTTGCCACTTGTGGATTCGAGAGAGGTTTTCGCAGATCACTTTCTGACACCAATTTTTTCGTCCTCGGATAGGTGATAGGCCTTGTTAGCCTGGAGTAGGGGTCGAGCAAACGACAACGAGTGCGATAAAGACATCGCTAACAAGTGTCTGCACGCATCTATTCTACTATTATATTATCGAAACTGGAAATGAAGCAGTATCTTGACAGATCGCCGTAGTAATACCGCACTTTGTGGGCTGGCTTACAGTCGACTTCATTAGCCACTGCCGGCAGGAAGTGTGGACCTGAACGGAGATGTGAGTTAATCCAGGATACAGGTAATCCATGTATTGTTAAGCAAATGCAATCATCCTTTTCGATAAGTGCTCTCTACTTCTCTAACACTCATAGTGCACCATATCTGAATATCACTACTTTCTTCTGTTCTCTTTTATTGCTATTTCTAGAATTAAATCAATTTTAATAGTCGCTGTCTCATTTAATTCTTTTTCTTTAATAGATGTTTTAATTGGTGTAGAATTTTTACTGCATTCAGGATTTTTTCGAATAGAAAGTGTTCTTCAAGAGGCCTACCAAGACCTGATAGCACTGGAGTTAAAGAACACATGATCAGTTAGAAATGTTCAAAAACATGGAATGATACACACAGGAATGTAGTGGACGCATAGGGCATAAAAAGCACGAATAATATATGGACTAGTCGCGAAACAACAGCGAAGACTAGTTGCAGAACAACAGAGAAAGAGAGAAAAAAGACAAAAATGGACGTGCTCGTGCATTCTATCCCACACGGCGNACACGGTCACTTCTCTGGGCTCAGAAACTTTCGCTGTTCGATTTGGAAACTGTGGGCGGAGAATCTAGAAAAATTAAGAAACTTAACGAGGTGAACACCAAGGTCCATTACTACCTACCATGCGAGCAACTTTTGGATGTATTGTAGAAATATATTTAAGTGTGTCTTTAATATTTTCTCTCACCAACGCGTAATCTTCATTGATGTGGAACTGCCATCTATCACATTCTATACAAGCAATAAAACCAGAATCTACTTAAGGATTGGTTATGGTTCCATAATTTCGGATTAGGACGAGTACAAGTGATAAAAAAAGGATTCAAAAGAGCAGAATACTTTAAAGGTGGACTAATTGAAAATATCAGCTTGCAAGCGATGTTCTAATAAAATTCTTAGATTCGGTTTAGCTTGGAGACTCGTGAATTTGTGGAGAAACATGGGATGACCCAGGTAACCTCCAACAACCATCTGAACATTCTTCTTTATCGAAAGAATTTCTGGAATTAATCAGCTCAAAAATCTCCAGACAATTCATGTTAATGTCTCTAAAATAAAGCTCCTATTTCCCTCATAGGGAGGACTTTCTGCAGAAAATTCTTAGTGGTGATGAAGCCCGAGTCCTGTACGACAACCATGCTCGCAATAATGCAGCCTCAACTTAACTGGGTTTGTTGCCGATTTGGGTTCTCCAGATCAATTCCGCTGACGGGTTATTGTTGATGGCGAAAGGTCGATAGAACTAGCTGAGAAATAGGCGATACGAAGGACCCGCATGGTGTGGTGGTGAACGCGCTACTCTCCGGAGAGGACAATAGCGCGTTCTTTTCCCCTGGCAGACACCTGCGGTCCGGAGTTTTGCAAATATCTCAGCATCATTGAATGAACCATCGTTCAGTAACTCAAAAGACCCACTTTCCACACTTCCGTTTAATTACGCATAATTTTAGGTGTAAAGCTCAAGTATAATTGAATAAAAATGCCACTTAAAGGTGAATGGAACAGACCGTTTATGCTCAGGAAGTGTTCGCGATGATGCCGTTGTTGGGGGTGATATCGCACGGGATCCTGTGCATGCATGGTGGCCTCTCCCCACAGTTGCTCACTGCTGACTCCATCAGCATCCTCATCGCCATCACGCGACCGCTCGACGTACTTAGTTTTTCCTGGTTTTTCGAGTTTCATTCAGTTGTTTCCTATTTCAAACTGTGGATGAGCACTGAAACAGCTAGAGAGTTCCGCTGCAAACACTTTGCCTCGAACAAGTCTGTCATTTCATGATGAATTAGAAGATCAGAAATGGTGAAGTGTTTCGCACTGATCCAAACTTTAGGAACTGTATATGCACCCAACTCCAGTAGGTATCTTAGAGGTGTCTACCGCGTGTAGTGCAGTAATTCTTGGATATCTCCAGTTCGTACATTATCTCTGGTTCGATTCTCGCTCTGACATAACCACGTCCTCCTTCCCTTAGCGATCGGCAAATTGGCACCAGACGTCGCTGGAATAACGCCGACACTGAGTTTACACATCCGTGTGCGTCCACAAGATATTACTCACGGCAGCAAGATTTACGTTCAGTCACCTCTGCGATGATCAATGATGCCGACAGCATTGTGAACCTAGCAAGGATTGTTCGACGTTGAATATTTTATGGCTCATGCTTCCATAAAACACTAGAAGCAGCAACAGATAGAGAATTTGCGGCTGATTTTCTAAGCAAAGAGCTGAGTACTGATGCTTTACTTTTTCAGAGCACATTTAAGTACAGCAAGAGGTTGATGAGGTCGTCCCTATTACTCCTCTAGGATTTAAAAAAATAAAAGGATGAAGGGCTCGGTGTCCAAGAATCGTAGAGGTGAACGTGTGCACATCTGTACTATACAGTGGCGTGCAGTGGACAACCGACGTAACAAATCGGTGTTGCTGTTCTATAGAACAAATCTGGCACTAATCAGCAGCAGATAGAAGGGATGACTGATTAGACCATAGTCCAGGATCAAACTTACGACCGACTCTTTGTGCAGTGATCGGCACGCCAACTGCGATAATATGATTAAGGAAAAAGCCTAAAATCCTGCTTAAATACTTTGCACCTTTCATTGAATTCGCATTTCGCCGTTAGTATTAAGCCAGTACTCTTTTAGCAACATACCTACTTACAGGATCCACCAAATCCCTCGTTACCGCTTGACTTGCTATGGGCTGATCCCGACATCAAAATCAAGCAGTTCAAATTCAGTATACGGTTGAGTATTGTATTTCACTCTATCAAAGAATAGCGCCAATTGACAATAAACTCCTAAACAGATTTGCAGAGGTGTGAGTTGCACTTTCGGACCAGATGTTCTGCAAACCATAATCGACAAGTTCGGATTTGACTGCGTTGTGAGAGCTCACCAGTTATGACACTTAGAAAACATTTCCATAGAGCAAGGGCTTGAAACTTTTGCCTAAAATCTCAAGCGATTAGTGAATTCTTTTCAAGGTAGTCGCACAAAATGTGCATCGGGTGTGTCTAATTTTTGTGCTCTAGAAATACTACATATTTGCTCTAGAAAGCCTTTGAATACTTTGAAATTTTACTGGTACGTAACACAAACGGTTTATTTGTGGATGCTTTAGATCTGGGTATGAAATCGAAGTCTCATCTGGGCTCGTGGAAATCACCGTTAAGATAACTGAAGTCTTACTCGTCCTTAGATATGGCAGGAATGGAAATATGACTTGAAAACTTATCCATGCCATGATATCTAAATACAGAAAACTTCTCAAGAAATTCTCCACTGCCTGCTAAATTGTTCTCTTCTTCTTCGACAACAATTCCTTGAAAAACTGATCTCACGTTTATGACATTATGATAATCCTATCCGGCAAAGTTAAATTAGAATAAAACCCTAAGCACAGCTCTCTTTTTCATCTAATTGGAAGGAATAGAAATCAAATAATGCCAGATCCCAAGCACTACAATAGCTCTTCGTTTCTGGAATATAAAGCGTAACATGTTTTTGTGAAGCTCAAAAAGATTCGTTTTTATTTGTAACCACTACGCAAAACACCAATACCTCCCCGTTTAGTGGATGTACGATCGTTGTATATTGCTGTCAGGCAGTATTCTTTGGAAATCTTAGCTCTTCAACACCTGAATGATTCCTACCCTGCTAAGTGTGAGCTGAGTGTAGTGCTTGTAGATGACCAATAAGAGGTTACAAGCAGACTGAAAAGGACGAAATGCGCAATGATTGCCACTTAAAACACGTGAATTCAGGGCTCGGCTCTCCATATCTCTGTGCCAGTATCGCTTAATATTAAGGTCTTCCATGCAATTCCTACATCCTCTCATAAATTTTCTATCCTACAAGTCAGTTCCATTAAAAGCCTGGCAACCAAGTGTACGGTTGTATGTAGGAGACGGTGCGAGGTCACACTACCTGTTTGTTCTTGTGACTACACGCTTCTCTCATAGTAGAACCTGTCGGCATACTCGTGGGTATTCCCTCACTTAAACAAGTAGTAATGATGAACATACGAAATCTTCGATGTTCTTCGTATCTCTTGAGCAGAATGGACCTACTAGGCGGCTCTAGTACACAATATAAACCAATGGACGACTTGTTAGTTAGCGCTCAAGTCACCTCATGCTTAAGAAGGTTGCATGTAATGCCGATGTTTCTGAATCTCGAAGAAAGCAGTGATTGGATGTTTAAAAAGAGCGAGAAGAGGACGATGGACGCTTTCGTACTTTCTCATTCTTTTTCTTTAATAGATGTTTTAATTGGTGTAGAATTTTTACTGCATTCAGGATTTTTTCGAATAGAAAGTGTTCTTCAAGAGGCCTACCAAGACCTGATAGCACTGGAGTTAAAGAACACATGATCAGTTAGAAATGTTCAAAAACATGGAATGATACACACAGGAATGTAGTGGACGCATAGGGCATAAAAAGCACGAATAATATATGGACTAGTCGCGAAACAACAGCGAAGACTAGTTGCAGAACAACAGAGAAAGAGAGAAAAAAGACAAAAATGGACGTGCTCGTGCATTCTATCCCACACGGCGGATCATGTATGTTGAGCTCAATGCATACTCTGTACAGCGAAGATCCATACGCTGTTTCACACAACTCACACTAGTGGCTTTAGTCGCGAATTTGCTGAATGCGAATTCTAGTCACTGTTCTAAAGCAGGAAGAATCGAAAAACTCCTCACATTGGAGTGATTAACTTACGTTGACTGGATCTATCTTTGGCACTTAACCCCTTCACCTTCATGCCTCTTGCGGAATTAGCGGCTTCGTCACTGGTTGAAGTGCAGCCTCGAATGGTGGACTAGCTCGTAGACAACAAGGAGAATTTCTCTCATCCATTATAAACACTCCAAGTGGTTTTAGTTACTTGGAAAGTGGACAATAGAGAAATAGATCTGCAGCGGAGTTCGCCGAAGCACTTTCCATCGTGAAATAAGAGATGCTGAAGTGTCTGCTCATCACGAACAGTTGGAAGGAAGGCAATAACGTGTTGATCAGTCTCAAACGTAAGTAAAAGTTGGTATTTGGAACTGTTAAAAGGAACATTATTGAAAGGTAAAAACGCAGTGGGACTGCCAAGCAGGAGAAGATGGGTGCTGTAAGAATGTAGTCAGGGTATAAATGTATATGAAATCTGCTAATTAACGTTTTAATGCAGTCTAAAATCCACCAATAGGCCGCGTATGAAAGAAAACATGTCAGCTTTGTGAGGAGACATACTCACATGTGTTAAATGAAATGAAGAAAACTCCAAGGAAAATAGCGTTATCTGTGTACTCGTCAATAACTACTAACTGTGGAATTAAACAAAATGAAAGATTAGAATTCGCGTGATGGAACACCAACATCGCTTGAAAATGGTAATCCAAGTTTGTACGATTTCGTACGATCTGTGCAATAGTCCTCACGGAATGAATATGAGGGAAGATCACTCAGTTGGATGCAGTTTGAGCCACAGTATTTATTATGGAGGTGTACTGTCGAGAGGAGAGAGTTCCGACAATGCTGAAGTGAGGGCCTGAAATCTGTTCTTCTCCCATATTGAGAAAGGAAGAAGCACGGTTTGTCCGGAGCCGGTGTTAGCTATAATCGTTGAGTACGATTCTCATCGCTGCTCCATGTGCTCTCATGAGCATTCCCCTTAGTGGTAATCACACAGAAGCGGTTGGGTCGCCGTTTCGTCCGTGGAAGTGCTTTTGATCGTCGCCATCACTATCATATTTTCGTTGTATAGTAGTAAGAGTAGAGTAAAATATTTCGTAGTAGGAGTATTAGGAGTAGTTTTTACCTCTTCCCATCTGGCTATTTTTTACGACATCGCCTCAACTCACTAAAAAAATCGAACAGAAATGATAAATGACAGAGCAACGAAGCGCGTGCTCAACTTTTTTGAACACAAGGTTCACTGTTCTCTGTTCAACACGTTTATTTCGACGTTACGATGCTTTTCAGTCCTCCATAGTCAATAATTGAGAAAAGTTCAATTCGTATCCCTTGATGTGTTTTGTTCTTCAGCTACTCGGTATTTTACCGTACACGGTCACTTCTCTGGGCTCAGAAACTTTCGCTGTTCGATTTGGAAACTGTGGGCGGAGAATCTAGAAAAATTAAGAAACTTAACGAGGTGAACACCAAGGTCCATTACTACCTACCATGCGAGCAACTTTTGGATGTATTGTAGAAATATATTTAAGTGTGTCTTTAATATTTTCTCTCACCAACGCGTAATCTTCATTGATGTGGAACTGCCATCTATCACATTCTATACAAGCAATAAAACCAGAATCTACTTAAGGATTGGTTATGGTTCCATAATTTCGGATTAGGACGAGTACAAATGATAAAAAAAGGATTCAAAAGAGCAGAATACTTTAAAGGTGGACTAATTGAAAATATCAGCTTGCAAGCGATGTTCTAATAAAATTCTTAAACTCGGATTAGATTAGAGACTCGTGAATTTGTGGAGAAACATGGGATGACCCAGGTGACCTCCAACAACCATCTGAACATTTTTCTTTATCGAAAGAATTTCTGGAATTAATCAGCTCAAAAATCTCCAGACAATTCATGTTAATGTCTCTAAAATAAAGCTCCTATTTCCCTCATAGAGACTTTCTGCAGAAAATTCTTAGTGGTGATGAAGCCCGAGTTCTGTGCGACAACCATGCTCACAATAATGCATAATCTCGAGAGGAAGATATGCTGTGGTATAAACCGAATCCAAGCTAATAACGAGAAGAAGATAGTTGTTTGATGTTGATGCAATTTGGGACACGTATTGTACTATTGAAACCAGGCAACTGATGCCGTTACAACGGCAATCATTACGTCTCCGAAGTTGATCCACGTCAATAAAAGAGAAAATCCATCACAATAGAGTTCCTCTATAAAACGATGCTCCTGCAGACAACACTACTGATGAAACACTCGAGTGAGATTTCCTGCCCTATTCATTTATTTTGTTTTATTTTATTCTATTTGACCCTTCTTCACACTGAATGTGTGGATCACAGCACTTCTTACATCCAGTTCATTTTCTCGCATCCACTGTCCACGAAGAAGTTGCAACTTTTACGTGTGGCTTCGGTTGCTGCTTCAGGGTTTTCATTTCATCTTAAATGCGGTAGAATGCTGGTTCGGCAATTCTCCCTGATTTGAATCCTGAGATTGCCATGTTGGAGCGTCTCCAATTGGATTATAGAGAGTGATTTTCTCCCAGAGTAATTCGGTACCAATTTTTCGACCTCGGAGGGATGAGAGGCTTGGTTGGCGCGGAGTGGAATCTATCTAGCACCATGTTCGTAATGACGAGCATCACTACCACTGTACTATCCGCCTCTCAAGTTCCTTCATTAATTCACGGATCCTTGAGCTAATCCAGTTTTAGGTATTACAATAGAACATCGTTTCCAACCTAATATTTTCAAGTGGCCTACCTTTGAAATAACAATGTATACTTCTTTGAATCACTTTTCCAGTCATTTTTTATTTTTTTATAAAAAACAATTTGTTATATTTAGTAAATACTATTTATTAATATCGTGGCTAGCTCCGAATTTTCGCAATTCATCTGTGAATCAAGGACGACCAAGCTCAACTTAGCATCGAACGCTTCTCTTAAAACGGTAGACTGGATTTTTTTTAGCATCAATGCCTTCAGGGAGATAAGTGTTGTAATCATACTACCTACTTGATACTTGCATGACCCCCCTCACTGCTTGTACGAGGCCCAGCATAATCTTCATTTTTCGGAAATTTGCTGGTTAAGCCATTGTGGTTTCCTGTAGTCCCGAGGTCAGCCTGGGAAAAGTCTGACCATGGTCTTCACCACCATAGGCAGTCGCAGCCCTTGTGGATCAAAGGAAGATTTGCCCCCATGCGACTATGGTACCAGGACAGCGGTGGATCCTGGTATTGGTTTACTCTTAGCTAGGTTTCCTGATGGAAACGCCGAACTCCTTCACATTGGGAGACCCTGCCAGAGGAAAGAACTCCTCCGCTGTACATCGCATCCCAACAGCCAGGAGCACCTCCAAGCCACAATGAGGCGGTAAACCGTTGGAATGGTGATCGTATTATAGAAACAAATTTTTTTGCTCAAGTCTAAATTGAAGAGCGCTGTAGATTTTGGAAAGTTTACGTCGAATGTTGCAAGACTTTATTCCCAACCTTAATATAGTGCGGTGGTATGAGCTACATTAGGGTCTAGATATCCAGCATTTCGTATATTACTCTAATAAAACCAAATAGAAAACGGAGAGCCTACGGATGTGCTAAAAAGTTCGCTGCTACCTTAAATGAGCACAGCAGATCTTTGTTGATATTCATCACCGCTGCAGCGTTATCGAATTGTCCACAGTAGTGCGGTGCGGAAAAAAGGGTTATGAGCTTTCTATTTGAAAAGAACTCATAGCCATCTTGTACCACCTGAAGAGAGAACAACACATCAATATTTTAGGTAATCTAATGTGAACTTCATAGCAGTTGTTCAACACTGAGTATTTCTGCGTAGCTCTTCATGTACATCTCTAACATTCTCAGTTAAAAGTAGTCATTTAGACAGAGTTGATGATAAGGTATAAGAAATGGAGATGATGGAAAGCAGTGTCGACATTGGCCATATGATTTAAGAAAGTACGGAAGCGTCCATCGTCCTCTTCTCGCTCTTTTTAAACATCCAATCACTGCTTTCTTCGAGATTCAGAAACATCGGCATTACATGCAACCTTCTTAAGCATGAGGTGACTTGAGCGCTAACCAACAAGTCGTCTTTTGGTTTATACTGTGTAGTAGAGCCGCCTAATAGGTCCATTCTGCTCGAGAGATACGAAGAACATCGAAGATTTCATATCCTCATCATTACTACTTGTGAGGGAATACCTACAAGTATGCCGACAGATTCTGTCATGAGAGACGCGTGCAGTCACCAAAAACAAGTAGTGTGACATCGCACCGTCTCCGATGTACTACCCACGACCCGCAAGCTTTGGATGGAATTGACTTGTAGGATAGGAAATTAATAAATGGATGTAGGGATTGCTTGGAAGGTCTTAATAATAAGTGATACAGGCGTAGAGATATGCAACTCGTGATTTCACGTGTTTTGAGTGGCAATTGCTGGGCATTTGGTCCTTCTCAGCCTGCTTCTGACATCTTATTGGTGATCTAGAAGCATTTGACACAGCTCACACCTAGTAGGATAGAGTATAGCCTGCACCAGCCTACACCTAACAGGGTAGAGATCATTCAGGTGATGCAGATCTATGATTTCCAAAGAATACTGCCTGACAGCAATAAACAACGACAGAACATTCACTATTTTATGCTTTCTATTCCAGAAACAAAGAACTGTTGGTGAACTCCTATTGCAGTGGTTGGTACCCGCATTATTTGATTTCTACTCCCTCCAATTAGTTGAAGAACAGAGTAGTGCTTAGGGTTTTATTCTAATTCAACTGTGCCGGATAGGATTATCATAATATTATAAACGTGATTTTCGTTTTTGAAAGAATTGTTGTCGAAGAAGAAGAGCAGAATTTGTCAGGCAGTGGAACATTTCTTCAGAAGTGTTCTGTAATTAGATATCATGGCATGGATAAGTTTTCAAGTCATATTTTCATTCCTGCCAAATGTAAGGACGAGTAAGATTTCAATTATCTTGACGGTGATTTCTGCGAGCCCAGATGAGAAGCATCCGCAAATCAGCCGTTGATGCTACGTACCAGTAAAATTTCGGAGTATTCAAAGACTTTCTAGGGCAAGTATATAGTATTTTTGAAGTATAAAAATTAGACACACCCGATGCACACTTTATGCGACTACCTCGAAATGAATGCACTAATCTCTTCAGTTTTTGAGCAGAACTTTCAAACCTTTGCTTTATGGAGATGTTTTCTAAGTGACATACCTGGTGAGCTCTCACAACGCAGTCAAATCCGAACTTGTCGAGTATGGTTTGCAGAACATCTGGTCCGAAAGTGCAACTCACACCTCTGCAAATCTGTTTAGGAGTTTTACTGTCAGTTGGCGCTATTCTTTGATAGAGTGAATTATAATACTCAACCGTATACTGAATTTGAACTGCTTGATTTTGATGTCGGGATCAGCCCATAGCAAGTCAAGCGGTAACGAGGGATTTGGTGGATCCTGTAAGTAGGTATGTTGCTAAAAGAGTACTGCCTTAATACTAACGGCGAAATGCGAATTCAATGAAAGGTGCAAAGTATTTAAGCAAGAGTTTAGACTTTTCCTTAATTAAATTTCCATAGTTGGCGTGCCGATCACTGCACAGTGAGTATGTCGGAAGTTCGATCCTGGCAAATGGCCTAATCAGTCATCCCTTCTATCTGCGATCTGCTAAACAGTGCCATATTTCTTCTATAGAACAACAACACCGATGTGTTACGGCGGTTGGCCACTGCACGCCACTGTATAGTACAAATGTGCACTCGTCGACCTCTACGATTCTTGGACCACGTGCCCTTCAACCTCTTATTTTTTAAATCACTATAGGAGTAAAAAAAACTGTTACAAGAATTGAATCATAATCAAATAAGGACGACCTCATCAACCTCTTACTGCACCGAAATGTGGTCTGAAAAAGCAAAAGCATCAGTGCTCGGCTTTTTGCACAGAAAATCAGTCGCAAATCCTCTATCAGTTGCCGCTTCTAGTGTTTTATGGAAGCATGAGGCATAAAATATTCAATGTCGATCAATCCTTGCTGGGTTCACAATGCTTTCGACATCATTGAGCATAGGTGACTGAACGCAAACCTTGTTGGCGTGAACAATACCTTGTGGACGCACACGGATGTATCAAGGTGCCAGTTTGCCGATATCTAAGGGAAGGAGGGAGTCCTTATGTCAGGGCGACTATCGAACCAGAGATAATGTACGAACTGGAGATATCCGGTAATCATTGCAATATAGGCGGTAGTGCTCCAGATTTTATATTGCACGTGAAAAATACATTTCTAAAAAGCCTACTGGAATTGGGTGCATATAAAATTCCTAAAGGTTGGATCAGTGCGAAACACTTTATCTTTTCTGATCTTCTACTTCGTCATGATATGACAGACTTATTCCAGGCAATGTGTTTGCACCGGAACTCTCTAGATGTTTCAGTGCTCATCCACTGTTTGAAATCGGAAACAAATAAATAAAACTCGAAAAACTAGAAAAAACTAGGTACGTCGAGCGGTCGTGTGATGGCGTTGAGGATGCTGATGGAGTCGGCAGTGAGCAACTGTGGGGAGAGACCACCGTGCATGCATAGAATCCTGTCCGATATCACCGCCGACAACGGCATCATCGCGAACACTTCCTGAACACAAACGGTCTGTTCCACTCACCTTTTAATGGAATTTTCATTCAATTATGCTTAAGCTTAACACTTAGAAATGCGCACAGTTGTGCCAACTGAAAGATAGAAAGTCGGTCTTTTAAGTTATTAAACGAAAGCTTATTTATTCTCCGAATCGCTCCCTTAAAGCAGCAATGTTATAGAGCTTCCTGGATAGAAGCTCTCAAGGGTCTAATTTATAAAGGTTTTTGACCTGGTTTTTCATTTTTCAAAAAGGTTTCAGTTTTGATTTTTTTAACCATGTGCGCCGTTCTTTACCATCTTCAGTTATCTACCTTAAACATTCATTCCGCCTTTCAAATCCTCTATCTTGACGAACTATCGACATTTCGTCGGAGGTCTCACGGTTCGGATAGCCTTCCATGCAGGTATATTCCTCTTCAGGGAGTCTTGCTGCCAATTTATAACAACAGTGTGTTTGCTGCTGTGTCTTCATCCAGAAAATAAACAGACCTGAAAAGTATTGAAGAGTCGGGGAGTTCCAAAACGACGAACAATGTCCTCGTAGAAGCCGTAGATTCTGTTCACAATAGTCGTTTCGTGATTTCCACGAAGCAGCAGGAAGTTTTCGGGAAATTTAAGCTGAAACTGATTTGTGGAGACAGGCTAAATTTGGAACGAATCTATCACAACAGCTATATACGAGAATTTTTTGTAGAATTGAGTTCTGATACTCAGCGTTGTGATAACTATATCTTCAACGATTTCACCTTCAAAGAGAATAAAAGTAGCATCGTTTCAAGGCTCCACCGACCTCGGTCGATGTAGTCACCAAGGAACAAGTAGTTCACGGTTGGAGGCCATCCAATCTGGAATAGTTTCTGCTCACCAGCTGCATGAGTGTCATCCGTTCTTCGACTACTTCTCACTCAATTCTGAGTCCAGTTATTGATAGAAACGCCTAATTTATTGTCACTGTTTGCTCTCAAGTGATCCTGTTTGATCACTTACCTACACCACCTTACGTTATCACTAATCAGTTTTATGTTAGTACTTCCAAACAGGTAAGAGTTATTCGGTAAATGAATATGAACTCTGGTAGGTAGCTACCAAGTCAAATATCCTAAAAAGATCGCTTAGTTGTCCGTGAATATCCCCGCAGACGTTTATCGGTGCTGTGCATTCAAGCATCATCGGTTGTGCAGCGAATACTTCCTTCGCCATAATAATCAAAGACGTCATTTCCTGAAACCAACATAATTATTATCATATGTCTTATGGCTATGATGAAGTCGAAGTAGGAAAACATTCTTTATCAGAAAAGCACGGAATTGGCTCGTTCTTCCATAAATCTGGCTCTGTTTTCATTACGAGAAAAACCACTTTTTCATCAAATCGCCTAGGAAATATTTCGATACCTTCGTTCTTCCACATTTTTTAGGAACCTTGTTTATCGCGACCTAACTTTCCCAAATTCATTAGAGTTGCATAAGAAACAACCAATGTGACGTTTAAACGGTGGTGAGCCGGTGGTGACCAGGGTGCTATCACTGCTTTCGGTGGTTGCTTGTTAGGCTTTCATCGTCGTAACTCTTTTATTCAGAACTGGAAAACAATTCCGGATGTTCTCTGAGGCAACCCATATCTGTGTTATCACGTGCACTTTCGCGAACTTAAACCACCACCGGGTTTATCGGTTTCTCTTCGAAACGACAAATATATGCCGACTGCGACGCACCGTTTCAGGAATTGTTGTCGTGCAACCGGTGCCTGGTTTGCCAACGTTCACCAGCCTAAGTAGAATCGAGTCCACGTTGGCCTTTGGCTCAGTGATGGTACTTTCCTCTGCAATAGCATGATTTTGTCTTTAGGCTGAAGATGACGAAAAAATATTTAACGCTCACTAGTGTTTGTGCTCATTTCGAATGGATTATTTTTAGATTAAGATGATGCCAGCTATTTCCTGAAGAAAACTCAGAATGTTAACCTTCTATTTACTGTCCACTATAATTTTCCACGGCAGGATATGATATGACATACAATCGCAACGATGGTGAGATATTCACAAAGCTTAGACCCCGGGCTAGATCGATAAAAATGAGAAAAGTTAGACTTGGAGCAGTTTTGCAGAGCCACTACTTCACAAGTGATCTTTCACCGTTAGTGCAGCATTGTGGGTTAAAAGAAAAAAGCCTGCAGTAAAAAAAAACCACTGCAATGACTAAAACAGAATTCATAGAACAATAAATGGATGCGAGTATTTGTACTGTATGAAAGCAAAACAGCTCACAGGTAGTTCCTTGACGACTACGGCTGAGGGTGGTTGTCGTAAAATATGAGAGGCTCCTACTTACACACTGCCTTCCAGTTTTAGCTAATCTATACGGTCAACCTGCTGCAAACCGACTATGTATGAAATAAATAGCACTTGATAAACTCCTACGTGAGCATAATTGATTGAAGGACTTATCTTTATGCAGAGTTGTACCATTCGTCTCCGTCAACTTTCACAGTGTTTTCTCATTGGGTGAGCATCAACTAGTTGGCGCTCTGTTGTTTGTCATTAAATCTGGTTGAATGTTAAAATTAGACGCTTTTCAGTGGCCAGCACCTATCATAGTAAGTCACAATTGCGGGAGCTGCTCTCACCGATGAATGTGAACGTCAATCAGTGGAGAATACCAGGGTTCTATTTAGCGAAATTATTCGAAAGCGATTGTCTCAGCGTCTCATATCGAATTAGGCTATAATTTCGTTTACAAACGATCCCTCCCTTTATGGCAGAGGAAGAGGAGGCAGGATTAAAGAAAAGGTGTTCAAAACGCTGCGAATTGTGATTTCTTTTGCTGCTTTTGTTGGCCTCTGTCTAGCCACTATTATCAGCGGTATGAATAGGAAATACGACCCAATTTTTATGATGCTTTCACGAGGTTGCTAGGAAAACAGTGTTTGAATCTATGGATAAGTGTAATTTCGAAAGCCTTTCACTTGATTTGTCAGCGCAGTTGCATGGGCTGCAGCCTTTTACTTACGATGAGAGTTACAAAGCATTAAATAGCAAGCTCTTAAGGACAGAAGAGCGATAGGTCTAGTTAAGCCAGTTGGGGAGAAGTATACCACTGTGTTTGCCAACTGTGCCATTAATACTTTTGCCACCGTCGTGCGGATCATTCAAGTAGTGGAAGAGCAAAAGTGAAGGTCATTCACTTCTACTCGAATCTATTTAACAGCAGCGTCCATTTTTTACATAAATCAGATAAGACTATTGAAGAGATCTGAGTATTAATCGTGAATAATTTTTTCCATCGCCCTTCTGCAAGTTGTAACTGTTCCGTCTAGGCGTTCGAGTGTAATTGCTGTGGTTTTGTAATTGGCGAAGCCTCGGTGTGCTTCGTGCTTGCTCCTTCCGTCATCTACGGCTTCGGCCATAGCTGTTGCTCTTCTCTCTTTAAAATCTTCTTTATCTTCCTGTATTGTTTGACAAGTTCGGATGTGAGTTGGCAGTTCCCTTCATCACGTGCCATTCCACGCATCTCAAGCAGTTCTATTAAATTGCTTCCCGTATAAGACACTTGGTGATCAACTGGTTCGCCTACTGACTTGTATTTACTTATTCTTGTGAAAAAATTAACTTCGCTCAATGACGGAGCTTTTGACAGCGACAGAACGAGTGCTATCAACACCGACTATAATCATCAGGGCAACCATCGAGAGGAAATAGTTCGATATCTGCGACGTAAGCCTGTTCTTGAAAAAGGTTCTTAAAAAATGTGGAAGAACGAAGGTATCGAAATATTTCCTAGGCGATCTGATGAAAAAGTGATTTTTCTGGTAATAAAAACAGAGCCAGATTTATGGAAGGACGAACCAATTCCGTGCTTTTCTGATAAGGAATGTTTTCCTACTTCGTCTTCATCATAGCCATAAGACATATGATAATAATTATGTTGGTTTCAGGAAATGACGTCTTTGATTATTATGGCGAAGGAAGTATTCGCTGCACAACCGATGATGCTTGAATGCACAGCACCGATAAACGTCTGCGGGGATATTCACGGACAACTAAGCGATCTTTTTAGGATATTTGACTTGGTAGCTACCTACCAGAGTTCATATTCATTTACCGAATAACTCTTACCTGTTTGAAAGTACTAACATAAAACTGATTAGTGATAACGTAAGGTGGTGTAGGTAAGTGATCAAACAGGATCACTTGAGAGCAAACAGTGACAATAAATTAGGCGTTTCTATCAATAACTGGACTCAGAATTGAGTGAGAAGTAGTCGAAGAACGGATGACACTCATGCAGCTGGTGAGCAGAAACTATTCTAGATTGGATGGCCTCCAACCGTGAACTACTTGTTCCTTGGTGACTACATCGACCGAGGTCGGTGGAGCCTTGAAACGATGCTGCTTTTATTCTCTTTGAAGGTGAAATCGTTGAAGATATAGTTATCACAAGGCTGAGTATCAGAACTCAATTCTACGAAAAATTCTCGTATATAGCTGTTGTGATAGATTCGTTCCAAATTTAGCCTGTCTCCACAAATCAGTTTCAGCTTAAATTTCCCGAAAACTTCCTGCTGCTTCGTGGAAATCACGAAACGACTATTGTGAACAGAATCTACGGCTTCTACGAGGACATTGTTCGTCGTTTTGGAACTCCCCGACTCTTCAATACTTTTCAGGTCTGTTTATTTTTTGGATGAAGACACAGCAGCAAACACATTGTTGTTATAAATTGGCAGCAAGATTCCCTGAAGAGGAATATATGTGCATGGAAGGCTATCTGAACCATGAGACCTCCGACGAAATATCGATAGTTCGTAAAGAAAGAGGTTCGAAAGGTGCAATAAATCTAAGTGTAAAGTATAATCGAATAAAAATGCCACTAAATGGCGCATGGAACAGACCGTTCGCGTTAGGAAGTGTTCGCGATGATGCCATTGTCGGTGGTGATATCGGACAGGATCCTGTGCATGCACGGTGGCATCTCCCCACAGTTGCTCACTGTCGGCTCCATCAGCATTCTCAAGGCCATCACTCGACCGCTCCTCGCACATAGTTTTTCTGGTTTCTCGAGTTTTATTCAGTTGTTTCAGATTTCAAACAGTGGATGAGAACTGAAACAGCTGGGCTACAACATCAACGGTAGTGAATCGATTTGTGAACCCAGTAACTTAGATTAGTTTTCCATTTGAGGTGGCAAACGAATTACTAGAAAAGCGCATGAACAGTAGATGCCTGTCTCTTTAGATACATTGAGGTCCAACAGAAACCATTACTCTATCGAGTCTCACGTAGATTTTTGATGAGCTTCAACTTTCTTTCGTACTGATTTCCGATCAGCAACGAATTGAGGATTCATGACAATGCCGAGGCGCGACATTTTTATCGAATCTCTTTGGATTTTTTAATAAAGAGAAACCGTTAACATACGCTTTTTGCTAAAATACATTTAACACCGCTGATGACATGAGCGCACTTACCTTTTGAGATCGGCAGATAGCAAGAGGCATAGCAGTTTGTGACAAGCGAAGCGTGGCACACTCGTCAAGCACTGATGGCCACCATTCGCAAGAGGCTGTTGGTTCTTGTGCCTTTACGTACAGTGGCACCTTGGTGACGAACATTCTTTAATGTGCCCTCAGTCACCGTCAGGTATACTTATCAAATGACTATCCAGTGGTTTTTCACGAGTGGTGGCAGCTACGTTCTTCTATGCAATAGCACTTTTAGGAAACGGTTATAAACTTCAAATCAAGCCTACTTCGATCACTGACATATTTCCTGTCATCTTCAGTCTAAATCGGTAAAACCGCTTATACCAGAAAAGTCGCGGAAGCCACTTGAACTAGTCCGAGATGCAGTGAACGAAACTGTGAAGGGAATTTGTGAAAATCTCTCAGTCGTGCAATCTTTGTTAGAACCCACTCATTTTCCTACCGGTAAGTGGAAACGAACTAGCACCCGCACATCGGAAGCAGGTGTTTGATGTTGAATTAGACTGGTAGACGCCGATGATGAAAAGCCCGGAGTATCATTCATTCCTTCAATATGATGACCGCGCTTAAACGATGATGTCGCTCCTGCGAACAATCTTGACTTGGCCACACAACGCTTGATCGGCCGGCCTATAGTAGTGCGTCGTTAGGGTGGGAACCACGACGATGAAAGGATGCTTATGTACACAAAAATATAACACAACGTTTACCGATGATTGCTGATGAAACTATTACTATTGAAACTGATGAAACTAAACTATTTGCTGAAAATATTACTATGCTTTGTGCTAGCTGATAACAACACGGACTTTTGCACGATGTGCACAATGATATATGACAGGAAGAAAAACAGTTGTTATCACCGGTCATTATCACTATATATCCACCATCAGCATCGTGTATAAAAGAGCATCACTGAGTGAGGATGCCTCATTCAAGAAGATGGCTCACTGAGGAAGACCTGGCTCGACACGAAGGCGAAGCTGCAACGTCGAGACGAACAACAATCATGGACCATCGACTCGGGTCGTCGGCTCTGAGGAGGGCGAAGACGTCGAAACGTTAGCCGAAAATAAATATCATTATCAACCTCGTGTAAGCTCATCAAAGAAAGAATACATGCTGATGAAACTATTAGATAAAAAAAAACCTGAGAGAAAGGCGAAGCGAAGGACCTGCAAGGTGTGTTGGTAAAAACATTACCACCCTGGAAAGGGTAATATCGAATTCGATCCCATCGCAGATATCTGCAGTCCGGAGTTGTACAAATATCTCTGTATCGTTGTGGTTGCATTTTACAATAATACCCTTTCACGAAAAACTGTACTGGGCAGTAAATAAATAGTCGCCATTGCAATACATATGCTGCAAAAAATTTCATCGAAGCTAGTGTCGGTGTCCGGAACTTCGAAAGTAAGTCATCATGGCACTACCATTCCAAAGTCAACATCCGCTCCGAGTCAAATGCAGTGCAGATGTGGCCTTGGCAGATGAGTAAGTAGTGTAAAGGGTGAAGGATAAAGCTCTCGGCGTTGATCAATCCCTGAGGGATGCGCCATGCATTCGACTTCATTAAGCATCGTTTGAAGGTGACTGAATGAATAGCTGGCCTTTATAATCACTCGTGGTGCCCTACCGATGTATCGAGCCAGTGCTGATATCCTCTCAGACAAGTGTGGTACCAATTTTCCGACCTCAGAGGGATGGTAGACTTGGTGGGCCATGGGCACAAGGATCAATTCCACGTGTGTGTTTCAGTGGCGCCTCCAACTACTGCGCCACACGCACCCATGAATAAGTAGTGTAGGAATCCGAAAACGAGAAGCATCGAGTTAAGAGTTGTTTCCTACTGTCATTTGGTCTTTTTCAGTTATTTTTATGAATCTTCATCACATCTACTGTGCGGATCCCACCAGTTCTTGCACTCGATTCGTTTTTCCTTGCACTCATCTTCCACAATGTTTTTCGAAAATATCGCCTGTTGTTTCAGCTGCTGCTTGAGAATTTCGTCTTCTTCATGAAAGTCGTAGAATATTGCTCAAGTCAATTCTTTTTGCAATCTTGGAGATTGCCAGGATACATCGTTATCACGTGGATTTGAGTAGAGAGCCGGAGCAGGGATCGAGCTAGCGCTGTTGCTTCTTTGTCGATGGGATCCTTAATTACTGCACTATCCTCTTCGTTCCTCTTTAATTTAAAAGCCAACAAAAGATTTTAATAATAAAAAATAAAAAATGGCTAGTAACAAGTTAGTTATGAGATCGTTAAGTGTCGAACAGCGGTGAAGCTCGAATGCAGGAAAACGAAAAAAGAAGACAATGTAGATTTACTGTTTTGTTTATCAAAAAGGACGACGTTGTTAGTTTATTCTTTACTCATGAGTAAGCTGACGTTTTGGCGCATATCGCCTTCTTCAGAGCCTGGAAAGATCAAGCCGATTGTCAGCAAGTCAATCTACCTCTAGCCAAATAGCTCCACAACCGAACAGAGGAACCAAGGTTTCAATCACATAACAAAATAGGTTCACCGCACACTCACCACCTCTGCAAGTCTTTCACTGAGTATTTCACGTGAAAACCAATTTCACAGAACTCAAATGGAAGTTTATCTGCCTTTCACACTGAAATGTCAGTCTCAAATACTGTGCAAGATCGAGCGTGATTATGAGGCATTCCTCCTTATAGTTCATTTCGGGGATCTTACAATTTACCCAGAATTCCTCGAGAGTTTGCACTCTGTTGTTTTCGATTCCTGTGCGGGGATGGCAAGTTATGCTTCAAAATCTTCCCCGTCTCGTCTCTGTGTTCTTTGGGCGTCTGGTGCGGTATTTGGTTTAAATTTAAGTTTACCGACTAGGTGTTCTTTCATGCTGAGACACAGTGGTCTACCCCTTTTGCCATTTTGTTCGCCCTAGCAAGCTTTACAAGCAGATGAACTATACTCGAACTCATACAACCATCTTTTCTTGCGCTAAGGCTTATTGTGCAGTTTTGCGTTGCATATGTAGAAGACGGTCAAAGGCGGTTGCGAACTAGCTAGCGTCATGGAGTGCTCGATGGGTTATCTTAACGCACACCGCATCACGTACACAGGAATGGATACACATTTCTTTAGCGAGTCGCAGAATTTTTTTCTGCACCACATTCTGTATTCGGTGTATTTCACACAAGCAACCTCATTTTGGAAGAGTTCATTTTGCCGCTAGGTTCCATCGGCGTCAGAGTATTTACCAGACTGTGGCTCATGAAGAGGCTGCACAAATGCATCTACTTATTCACTGGAAATCGTCTCTTCAAAATCTCACCGTAATGAGAATAAAAATTACTGATGGGGTTCCCTTGAGGAGTACTGCAAGTTACACCAGTCTCAGTGCTCTCGACGTGCTCAATGTCAACACCTTCGTGATCAGAAAGCAGTTTAGTTCCGCAATCATTCAGTTTAATCCTAGTTTCCCCAAAAACGATAAACACGGGCTGTAATGCGGCAAAAAGGAAGGAAAAATCTTTTTATGAATTGGAGATTCATAAAAACTTTTGTCACTTTGACTTTTGTCACATTGCTTGGTGACAAAGAGGAGAAGGAAGTAGAAAGGGACAAGGGCAGTAACGGCGGTAACCTCTTAAGAAAACAGCTATGCTGCACGCCACTGTGGCGGATGTTCTAAAGTATTATTCCACATATAGAGCAGGGCTGCCTTAATTCTCACCACTCCCTTCAGCAGTGGTTTACCGACTTCGCCGTGCTTGGTGTTGTTCCTATTTGCTCTGAAACATTTCAATCTTCCAACTTTGAACAAACACTGCTCAGCCTCTTGTGAACTTCATTCGTTACAATAAAATCCGTACAAATCCACATATACGAAAACAAGGTAAAGGCTGCTTTATTTTCGCGCCATAATGTTCTGAGTTTCTCTTCGTCTAAGAGCCTAGTTTTGATGACGCTTCTCACCTTTTTAAAGAATTGTTTCAGAGACAACGCAAAACGGCAACAGCACTTAAGGAAAGTTGTAGATAATAGCAATGGTAGAACAGGTTCTGTTCTATAGGTTCGACTGGCATTAAAGTGTTTAAGTATTTTAGATATGAGGAAATTATCGACATTTGTCGGAAAACTAATATGGTCCATTATGTGTCGACCATAAAAAGGATAAAGGATAATGCTCTGGCGTTGATCAAATCTGAGGGAAGCATCATGCACTCGACTTCATTCAGCATCGTTTGGAGGTGATTGAATGCATATCTGGCTTTTACAATAACTAGCGGTGGCCTACCGATGTATCGAGTCGGTGTCGCTATCCTATCAGACATGTCTGGTACCAATTTGCCAACGCTAGAGGGATGGAAGGCTTGGTGGGCCATGGGCGCGGAGGTCGATCCTACGTGTGTGTTACAGGGCGCTTCCGACCACTGCGTCACATGCGTCCGTTTTTCCTCGGTAGTATAGTAGTTAGTAACCGCGTCTTTCGAGCATATAAAAGCAGATTTTGACTAATGATGAAGTCGCTATGCTGAATCTCAATTATCTTATGGTTCGAAAGACCGACTTTCTATAAACTTCGGCATAGATAGTTGATATATTGGAACAACGGATAGAATAACGTGGTTTCTAAACCTTATCCTAACCCAGCTGTGCTAAAAATCATCCCAACCCATCTACCTAACACCAAAATATTTCTGGATCACCTAAGGCGCGCGCAACCAAACAGCACGCATATAATGGAGTCATTCGATGTTAGTTCACTTTATACCAACGTGTCCAATGACTCCGCAATGCAAGCCATTCTCGAGTTGCTCGTAGAGCATGAAAAGAAAATAAAAATGCACGGCTTGTCGATTGCACAACTAATGACCCTCTTAAAACAGTGTCTTAGTTGTTCAATCTTTAGGTGGTCTGGAAAATATTTTGCACAAATTAGAGGGTTGGCGATGGGGCAGCGTTTAGCACCAAGCCTTGCCATCGCTTTCATGTCTAAGGTGGAAGCTCCAGCTCTCGATCACCGAACCTTACTCTACTGTCGATACATAGACGACTGCTTCATCGTCTGTTCCACACAAGAACAGATGGATGAGTGCTTTGAATTATTAAGCCGACAGTCAGAGTATATAAAATTTACACGAGAAAAACCTACCGAGAACTGGCTTCCATTCTTAAACATCCAAATAAAGCTCTCAGTAAGTGGCTATTTAACAAAATGGTATCGCNCAACCAAACAGCACGCATATAATGGAGTCATTCGATGTTAGTTCACTTTATACCAACGTGTCCAATGACTCCGCAATGCAAGCCATTCTCGAGTTGCTCGTAGAGCATGAAAAGAAAATAAAAATGCACGGCTTGTCGATTGCACAACTAATGACCCTCTTAAAACAGTGTCTTAGTTGTTCAATCTTTAGGTGGTCTGGAAAATATTTTGCACAAATTAGAGGGTTGGCGATGGGGCAGCGTTTAGCACCAAGCCTTGCCATCGCTTTCATGTCTAAGGTGGAAGCTCCAGCTCTCGATCACCGAACCTTACTCTACTGTCGATACATAGACGACTGCTTCATCGTCTGTTCCACACAAGAACAGATGGATGAGTGCTTTGAATTATTAAGCCGACAGTCAGAGTATATAAAATTTACACGAGAAAAACCTACCGAGAACTGGCTTCCATTCTTAAACATCCAAATAAAGCTCTCAGTAAGTGGCTATTTAACAAAATGGTATCGCAAACCAAGTAAAAACATTCTAGTCCACTGCCTCTCCTCTCATCCTTCACACATGAAAAAAGCACTTATCAAAAATATGTATCGTACGGCTAAAAATGTGTATACAGGAGAAGAGGAAAGGAAGGAATCGCGAAACCTGGCACGAAAGATTGCCATTTCCAATGGCTACGAAGTAGAAGCCACTCGGGTTAGAGGAAAACATTGGGTAGTTTCCCAAAATAATATTTCAGACGAAAATAAGATTCCCTTTAAGCTGCCCTTCATATCAAATGAAGTAAGTCACGCCATTAAAAAGTGCTTAAGAAAAAGTGGTCTTGAAAATTATGTAACGATTATTGACATCCCACCCAATACCCTACGCCGCCAGTTAGTTCGAAACCGTCTCTATGATCGTTTGTGCAGCTCAGAAAACTGTATGATCTGTCCTAACGGAAGAGACGGGGATTGCACGAGTTTAGGTATAATATACTTGATCTCATGCAAGGCATGCGGCGAGGAATATATCGGGGGAACGGGTAGACCACTTTGTGTCCGCATAAAAGAACATCTAGATGGGAAAGCTAAAATCCGTTTAAACACCTCTCTAGGTACGCATAGGGCACAAAAGCATAACGGCGATGAATTTGAAGTGAATGTGCGGATCCCAGCGCAGGAATCAAAAACATCAACGCGCAAAACTCTCGAGGCGTTTTGGATAAATTTCAAAAATCCAAAGATGAACCGGAAGGACGAATGCCTCACTATCACGCGTGACCTGGAGCCATATTTCAAAATGATGTTTTGACCCCGGGGCGTGTCTTGCTCGCGTGAACTATTTGTGGGCCAGTCCCGCACGTAACATCACGGTGAGTGGCCTTTCTGTTCAATATGGCGTCTATTTGAAAGTTTGATCTTCATTAACACTTTAACCTTCTTTTCCACCGAATAATAAAAATATTCTAATATTAAATACGTCCAGGCTCTGAGGAAGGCGATGTCGCCGAAACGTCAGCCATCGATCAATAACATCAAAAACAACGACAACGACAACGAAGATCTGTACCAACCTCGCGTCAGCTTAAGAGACATTTTGCGACGTCCCCCACTGGTCAGCGATTATTCCCTTTTCAACGTAAGATGTCACACACGTTGTTAGAAGTACGTATAGCTCATGGCATCCGGCTCGAAGGAAGTGGCCAGTGTTATTGACAGGAGTTACTCGTGTCTTTCTTCATGTTTTTTTTTATCACAACTAGAACCTTAAGTGACAAAGTTCAAGATTGTTTTTCGTCAGCTAGAATTATAGGTCCCAGGATGAGAATTGCAGAAAGTTGTTGCAAAATTTGTGTGCACACTTAAAACATTCAGAAGAGTGGTAATGAAGTTTGAAATTTCAAGATTTCCAATTAAACACCGGCATTTGAAAAGATAATCTAAGGAACTATCGTGTCCTCTTGGCCGAAATCTTCCTGATTCATTTGTGTTCGTTCTTGAAACACAAGCTTTGAAAGAATAAAGTATGGGAAATAAATGTCGTCGGTTCCGGGAAATTAGAATTTAGTCCCTGCTAAAACTTGAAAATTTTTACGAGCAGTCACAATTTTGCAGATTCTAATTGCTTTTGTTAAAACTTAATTCACTATGAGCAGAGATGTGTAAAGGCTAAAAATGCCATTACATCGTACAATTCCAGTAGAGGTCGTGCAGCCCGCTCGAGTCTACTCACGATGAAGTCATGAAATTTAGAATTTCCATCCAGAATTTTTAGTATTTCTGTCATTCGATTGATCAACACCGACCGTAGTCGGTTCAGTTTCCGGTGTGCTTCTTCTATATGTCAATCGGCTTTATTTTGTCAGAATTCAGGAGAGTCTGACAGATCTCTCTATTTTGGAAATGAAGGTGCTGCCACGAACATTATCATTATAGCTAGAATCCGTAAAGAGGATAAAGGATAAAGCTCTCGACGTTGATTAATCCCTGAGATGTGCGCCATGCATTCGACTTTATTAAGTATCGTTGGAGGTGATTAAATGCATATTTGGCCTTTACAATGATTCATGGTGGCTTACTGATGTATCGAACCAGTGTTGCTAACCTCTCAGACAAGTGTGGTACCAATTTACCAACCCCGAAAGGATAGAAGGCTTAGAGGGCTATTGGCGCAGGGATCGATTCTGTGTGTGCGTCGCAGTGGCGCCTCCAACCATTGCGCCACATGCGCCCCGAATCGAGTCCGTACCCTAAGCAAAACAATTCTCACATTTCTTGGGGTTGGGAATTTGATCTCGAACATATCTCGGAGGAGTAACAAGCTAATTTGATAGATCGATGGGCTATAGCAATTAATGGTAAGGGCCAAATAGCCATTCAATCATTTTCAGAATCGAATGAATAGAGACAAATTCATGGTCCACAACTCGGGGTTGATCAAGGCCGAGTGGTTTGTTACTAATCCTTGCTAGTGAAGCACAATGGATACCAGTAAACAAGATCACAAAAGATGTAAATGATAAGGATAATTGATTGTTATAATTAATTATTAATGACATTTTTAATAACAATTTCTGCTCTTGTCATGTAAGTTTCTAGCAGCAACACTGTTCAGTGCTGCACAAGGACACTAAAGCTGGGCTGGCTCATCGGGATTTTGTGTAACACTTGAATAGCAACGCGAGATGACACCTGCTTGCGCCTTATCTTGTCTCATATGTCATAGATCTTTATTGCTGAAATTGCTACCTTATCTCCATTTGTCACATTTTACGTGAGTTTTTCTTCTTGGGACTTCCCCAATGGAAGGCAGCTTCCACGCCGATTCAGTAAGAAAACAGCTGTCACGTAGATAACACATGTCTGTTCACTGATATATGGTGACGGAGCCACACCATGCGCACAGATGAGCAGATATGCCAGTACTGCATAACTTGTGCACGATCTTGTATTAGAAAGTGAAAGAGCGTCTTTTCGCTCATTTTTTTCACTTTGAGTAGTTCCATCTCGTATTTCAAGTTTCTTTTTCGTCATAAGTGCACCAATTACTAAATTTCAATATAGCAAACTAGGCCCACTCCTTCGTTGTCCTCACTATTTTGTCTTTCCACACTATGTTCTTTTTGGAGCGATTATGATTATAGTAATAGATTACTTGCTATCTTTCAAGCTACTTTAATGAGTAGCTAAGATTTTGATGATGGCAGGTCAGATAAGTAAAACGTGATTGAGAATCCCATTCGTTCTCTATAGGAAACGATGGTGTGCGTAAAAGGTGGAGTAAAGCGTCCACCACTAATCAATCCCTAGGAAATCCGCCATCCCTTGGAAGCATCATGGAGTTGGTTGAACATAAATATGTTTCATACAATGATTTGGAAAGGCTACCGATCAATTCGACGTTTCTGTCCCTCAGGAAAGGTCAGGGCCAATTCTCCGACAACGTGGACATTTGAGCCTTGGTTCGTGCGAGGTGCGCGATTGAGCCAAAGAGCGCATGTGTACTGCATAAAACTTCTAACCACTACGCTACTCGCCTTTTTTTGTATTGTATACAAGAGATTATTCAGGTAATATTCCACTAAGCTAAGGTTCAAAGTGGGTTAAGCATGAGTACTGCTTTCTCCCTGTGAGAATCTCATGTTGTTGTTTGTGCTTAGTAAGCTGTGATCTGGTTGCGAATGAATAAAGTGGACTTGCTTTCGGAGCTTATCTTCTTTATGGTATATGGAGTTTTTCGAATCTTCTGTGATTTATCGCATAATAACGGACGCCTTAAACTATAATATAATGAGGCATCGCCATCGATTTTGCCGAAACGAAAACAAGAAAACAGCGGCAACTATCCGTTGCGGAATGGCTCAAATGCTCGTCATCATCCGATGCGGCAGACAGTTCATGTTTTTAAATGTGGTTCCAATTGTTCACAAGTGTATATCGCTTTCTACTACTTTTATGTTTCGTTCTCAGCTCCAGTAGTTGTGAATGTGAACGATACTCTGCTAAAGTTTTTTATGAATCACGTCTAGTTTAGACGTCATCTATTTATTTATGAGATCTTATAAACTGATCTTCTTAAGCTGACGCGAGGTTGGTACAGATCTTCGTTGTCGTTGTCGTTGTCGTTGTTTTTGATGTTATTGATCGATGGCTGACGTTTCGGCGACTTCGCCTTCCTCAGAGCCTGGACGTACTTTATGTTAGAATACTTTTTATTATTCGGTGGAAAAGAAGGTTAAAGTATTAATGAAGATTAAACTTTCAAATAGACGCCATATTGAACAGAAAGGCCACTCACCGTGATGTTACGTGCGGGACTGGCCCACACGTAGTTCACGTGGAGTCGCGAGCAAAACACGCCCCGGGGTCAAAATATCATTTTGAAATAGGGCGCCAGGTCACGTGTGATAGTGAGGCATTCGTCCTTCCGGTTCATCTTTGGATTTTTGAAATTTATCCAAAACGCCTCAAGAGTTTTGCGCGTTGATGTTTTTGATTCCTGCGCTAGGATCCGCACATTCACTTCAAAATCATCGCCGTTGTGCTTTTGTGCCCTATGCGTACCTAGAGGGGTGTTTAAACGGATTTTAGCTTTCCCATCTAGATGTTCTTTTATGCGGACACAAAGTGGTCTACCCGTTTCCCCGATATATTCCTCGCCGCATGCATTACATGAGATCAAG